>JAJONR010001719.1:0-94612 GCA_029582245.1 Solanum etuberosum
ATATATATATATATATATATATATATATATATATATATATAGAGAGAGAGAGAGAGAGAGAGAGAGAGAGAGATAGATAGATAGATAGTTTGTGTGTTAGAGATGCATAGATCCAAATTCATTGTTTATACAATTTATATATGCGTATTTTTTTCAATCTTTACCAACTCAAAATTTCTCTAAACAGCCTCAAAATTTAGATATAAGTTTTTGTCACAACCCAAAGTAGATCCTAAGCGTAACATGGAGTATAGAACCCCGAGAGGCCCTACACAAGTCACTTAGCATACATCATATAAGATAACATAAATACAGACTTTAAAAGATAGCATATCATACATCAAGAGTTTAACAAGCGGAAGTCTAACATAAGTCTCCATAAGCCAACTAATACATCATAAGGAAAGTGACTTGGACATAACCCATGAGGACTCGCCAATCCCTTGAAGCTCCCAATAGATGTCTAGCCACGAGTGTGCGAGGTAGGAACGTCAGACTCCACATTCATGAGATAATATAGGTACAAGTATGTATTAGTACATGGAATGTACTATGTATGGGGCACTATGCATAAACATGGATATGAAAGGTAGTGGTTTAAAACATGTAGACATGATCAATATTTGGACATTTTAAACATAAGGAAGTAAAACATGTAAATAATAGAATATAGTAAATGCATTTGAAATAAAGGACATAAGAAAACTTTGAAGAAAACAGAGTCATTTTGTGGGATCTTAGCTTTAACCGACAATAAGACCATGAGAGCTATATCATGGAATCCAGTATATCCCTCATACTGAAAAAAGGGGAATCTATTTGCCAAGGTAGAATTTGTACATATCATTCTTTGCTAAAGTGGATCCACTAGCTAGGTCATTTAAGACAATCCTACGGGGGTACGTAGTTTGGGGCTAGAGGTTGCTACTAGAGACTATCCTATTTAAGCCTCCACCTCAAAGCAGACTCGGTGCTAAGTTTAAATCCAAACGGAATAGATAAAGTCAAGTATAACGTAGGGAAGGTTATGATCAATACCAATCCACCCTTTTTAGATCTAAACATAGAATAGCTCCTTAAACATAATTTAACATGGATGAGAAACCCTTTCACCAATGTGAATCCATATGTGAGAAATACCTTTCACAATCATGATCATAATAGTATGTGAGAAATCATTTCACAATAGGATTGATAATTTCTCACAAAGCATCCTCAAAATCATTCACAACAATTTCATAAAAACATGCATATCATCATGGATTCATAATTCATAGTTCATAACCTTCATCATGGGTTCTTAATAAAAAATTGTGGATCATGCATGTGTCAACATAATTTCAACTAATTATCATGTATTAATACTAAATCATGGATTAGGAAACTTGATCAACAAAATCATATTTGAGTAAAACCATGAACATTGAATTGAAAATCCTAACTTGAATCAATTGAAATTAAAGGAAGAAATTGGAAACCTTGGGGACCCCATGGAGGAAAGGACACCATGGGTGAATACCCACATACCATGATGCTTGATGCCCAAAAAGAATGGAGGATTGGAGACTTGGATGAACCCTGGCTCTTCTTCTTCTTCCTTATCCTTGATAGAATTTGGGGAGGATAGGTTTGGAGAAATTAGGAGAATGAATAGAAAATGGTAATTTTGGGGATTAAAGCTTTATATATAGTTTAGGGTAGAAGGCAAGACGACATAGTTTTGGATTAAAATCATTAGGAAAAGACCCAAAATCCCTTTAAAAATAATTGTGGGTCTCGACCTGCATTTCCGATCTATGGACCATAGGACTTTCTACGGTCTGTACTGGTCAATCGTAGACCAAGTATTGGGACCATGAAATCGCCTATCTTTTGACGGAACACTTCTACAGCTCGTAGATCTTCCTACGGTCTGTAGACACCAACTGTAGAAACCAACTTTAACCTTCAAAATTTCACTAAGTTCAGGACTCACCTGCGAGACCTATCTATGTCTCGTACATAGGATGACGGACTGTCGTGGTGAACCATGAAAAAGGGTACTGGGACTTGATTTTGAAAAATTAATTTCCCTCTTCCTACGGTTGCCATCTACGGTCCGTAGATGGAACCCGTAGAGCCAGGTTGCAGCCCCAAAAGGTCCTTTCTCCCTTTTCCAAAATTTGAGGTGTTACAATATCTTCCCCTTGGGAACATTCATCCTCGAATGGGACTCAAGGCAACACAAGGAAGCTAATGGGAGAGATCTAAAAGCCAAACAAGAATGCAACTTCATCAAAGCACATAACCAAGGAGGAACATCAACTTCAAGATAAAACATATTCGAAACATCATTTCATAAGGAATACGTGAAAATCATACTCACATACACATAATCATGAAGAAATCAATCAATTTAACTCATTTTCCGAAAAATCAAGTTTCCATGAGTATGCATGAGAACAACTAAGACACATGAAATAAAAAAGGATGAACCATGAAGAGCTTAATACCTCTAACTAGAATAGGATTGGAGGGAAAGAGATGGGGATAACGGAACATCATATCGGTCTCAGCCTCCCAAGTAGCACCCTCAACCCTTTGATCCCTCCATAAGATCGTTACGGATGCAACTTCCTTATTTCTCCACATTTTAACTTGTCAGTCTAAAATCTCAACCGGGACCTCTTCATAAGAAAGACTCTCTTTTATACCAAGACTCTTCAATGGTACGATAGATGTCAGATCACCAACACATTTCTTCAACAAACAGACATGGAAAGCGGATGTACCGATGCTAAGTCATTAGGAAAATTAAGTTCATAAGCAACTTTACCAATACGCCTCATAATCTGATATGGCCTCACATAACGAGGACTAAGCTTCTCTCTCTTCCCAAATCTCATCACACCCTTCATAGGTGAGATTTTCAAATAAACCCAATTATCTACATCAAATGCAAGATCTATCCTTCTAACATTGGCATAGGACTTTTGTTGACTTTGAGTTGTTTTCAACATTTCTCTAATAAGCTGAACTTTCTCGATAAACGTGGGCATCCCTTGAGCTATTTTGCTTTGGAGCACTTGAACCCGAACCACTAGGCGGAGCTTGCCTACCATCCTTTCCCTTGTCGATTCTAGACGGACAATCTCTCAAGCGGTGACCATTTTTACCACAACCAAAGCAATTATCCGTATCCATAAAGCATTTTCTCGGATGACTCTTGCCACACTTTCTGCATGCAGGAACTGAAAAACCGTTTCCACCACCATTCCTCCTTGAGGCTTAGGGTTAGGCACCCTTTCTTTGTTGAACTTAGGAGACGGAGCGTTGGATGAACCTTGACCGAAAAATCTTTGTCGGAACCTAGAACGACCTTGTCCATCAGACCTTGAATGTGAAAAGTCAATATCACCGTTCTTGGCCCTCTTTGCCTCCCTAAACCATTCCTTAAGCTTTTCCTTTTCAATTTGTTGAGGATTAATCATTAGATGAGAAATGTCCATTTCCTTGATGAACATGGTGGTACGACATTCCTTAACCACCATCTCGGATACTCCCGAATCAAACTTGCTCATCTTTACCCTAGGGTCGGCAACCATAGTAGGAGTATATCTAGACAATTGCATGAACTTCAAGGTATAATCCTTCACATTCATATTTCCTTGATGAAGGTTGATGAATTCAAGCACATTTGCCTCCCTAATCTCATGGAGAAAGAACCTATCGAGGAAAGCAACCTTAGACTTTTCCCAATCCGGAGGACCCGCATCAACTACCCTCTCTTCCTTCCATTGGTTGAACCAAACTTGAGAAACACCCTTAAGTTGATAAGTGGCCAATTCCGCCTTTTCCACTGGCATCATTCCCATGATCATCAAAACCTTATACACTTAATCAATGAACTCTTGAGGATCTTCCTCAACCTTGGAACCATGAAAATTTGGGAGATTCATTGTAGTAAATTCCCTTACTTTAGTTGTCGACGTACCCACAATTGGGTTCATGGGGACCACGCCCTCCCTAATGGCTTGAGTCATCATGACTTGATCCAACACATGAAAAATAGCTCGAAACTCCGCATTAGTCACTTGTTTCCCCAAAGGGTCGGCCGAAATTTGTGGATCTTCTTGAAGAACTTGAGGAGCTTCTCGTTCCACATTCTCATTTGCATTTCTCCTAACGTGTGCTCTTCGAAGGGCCATATCCTGAAAAGGATCAGATAAGGATTAGGAGAGAGATATATATAGTTACACTCTATCGCACGACTTTAGGATGATGAAATAAGTTAAATTTCCTACACATCTTATATCTTCCTATTTATAAATGTGGCGCTTTTCAAACTCATGAACAAGACTCTACTCGACGTGGCTTATGAGACATCCTAGGACCTTTCTAAACCATGTGATCTACATACCAAGTTTGTCACGATCCAAAGTAGACCCTAGGCGTAACATGACGTATAGAACCCAGAGAGTACCTACACAAGCCACTTAGTATACATCATACAAGATAAATCTAAATAACGATTTTAAAAAATAGCATTTCATATATCAAGAGTTTGACAAGCGGAAGTCTAACTAAGTCTCCATAAGCCAACTAATACATCATAAGGAAAGTGATTGGGACGTAACTCATACATCACATACAAAAGTCTAAAAATGGAAAATGGCATAAAGCTATTAATTGTTTCGGTCCTCGGAACATGATGACTCACCAATCCCTTGAAGCACCCAATAGATTTCTATCCATGAGTGTGTGAGGTAGGAACGTCAGACCCTATATTCATGAGATAATGTAGGCACAAGTATGCATTAGTACATGAAATGTACTAAGTATGGGGCACTATGCATAAACATGGATATGAAAGGTAGTGGTTTAAAGCTTGTAGACATGATCAATATTTGCACATTTTAAACATAAGGAAGTAAAACATGAAAATCATAGGATATAGTAAATACATTTGAAATAAAGGACATAAGCAAACTTTGAAGAAAACATAGTCATTTTGTGGGATCTTAGCTTTAACTGACAGTGAGACCATAAGAGCTATATAATGGAATCCGGTATATTCCTCATACCGAAAGAAGGGGAATCAACTTGCCAAGGTAGAATCCGTACATATCATCATTTTTATAAAGTGGATCCACAATCTAGGTCATTTAAGACAATCCTACAGGGGCACATAGTTTGGGGCTAGAGGTTGCTACTAGACACTATTCTATTTGGGCCTCCACCTCAAAGCCCTCCCGGTGCTAAGTCTAAATCCCAACGGAATAGATAAAAGTCAAGTATAACATAGGAAAGGCAACGATCAATACCAATCCACCCTTTTTAGATCAAAACATAGAATAGATCCTTAAACACAATTTAACATGGATGAGAAAACCTTTCACCAATGTGAATCCATATGTGAAAAATAAATTTCACAATCATGATCATAATATTAAGTAAGAAATCCTTTCACAATAGCATTGATACTTTCATTTCAAAGCATCCTCAAATCATTCACAACAATTTCATATTAAAAAACATGCATATCTTCATAGATTCATAATTCATAGTTTATAACCTTCATCATGATTCTTAATCAAAAATCATGGATCATGCATGGGTAAACATAATTTCAACTATTTATCTTGTATTCATATTAAATCATGCATTAGGAGATTTTATCAACAATAATAAATCATAATTGAGTGAAACCCATGAACATTGAATTGAAAACCCTAACTTGAATCAATTGAAATTGAAGGAAGAAATTAGAAACCTTGGGGACCCCATAGAGGTAAGGACTCCATGGGTGAATACTCACATACCTTGATGCTTGAAGCCCAAAATGAATGGAGGATTGGAGACTTGAATGAACCCTAGTTCTTCTTCTTCCTTAGTCTTGAGAGAATTTGGGGAGGATGTGTTTGGGGAATTTAGGAGAACTAGTTCTCGAACACGTGCGTTACACGTGTATCCCATACTTATTGAAAAAGACGTTTTAAAAATTATAGTTACTGTGCTTACACAGAAATCGAATGGAAATGCAAATTCAAACTGGTAAACTGTGAGCCTATAACTATTCAACATCAAAGAATAAATATACTAAATTTTTTTATCAAATGAATCTGAAAAGTATTTTCCTAACAACTTCAATCATGCAATTATTATGATATACAAAATATATACTTAGAAGTAATTATTTTTTGATATGTTAAAAACACATAACTTAAATATGAATTTCAGGAGCATCCTTTATAGTTGCATATATTTCTCGTCTTGAAATTTTCAGCTTATTTTTTAAAACTTGTAGCATTCTCCTTTTATAATTGCATATTTTGTAGAAATTGTACTTGAATTCGATAATGTATCCCTTCTTTAGGATGTGTAGTAGGTCATTGTCAACTGCATGATGTTTAACTACACAAAAATTATACTTACACATACAAGTATTCTTTGTTCGATACAAAATTATGATTTCTTTCATCTATGAAGTTTTTCTTTCATCTATGAAGTTTTTCTTTCATCTATGAAGTTAACAAAAAAAATTAAATAAATCATATAAACAAAATTGTCATAAAAAATAGCACGTACATTGTCAAAAAAAATTAAATAGCTTGTCGATTATGAAAATGAGAGGATTCAAAATGATAATATAAAACCTTCAAATAATTTAAAGAAAATCACCATTCATAAAATAGAATTGACACACACAATTCAAACAAAAAAATTAACCGCGTAAAGTTTCAGAAACGTAAATATTCCTCTAACCAAATTATTAGTGGAGAAGAAGAATGCAAGTATGTTTACCTCATTTATGATAATCGAATGCAAAATTCTTTCTCCAAATACCTTGAAGCACACACCTTAAGATATATTGTGAAGTCCTTATAAAACATTCGTCTTTACAGTCAATCAATTGGGTAGGAAGAAAGGTAATGGCACCAATATTTTTTCATATGAAATAACCTTCTCTTAGAAAAGAAGAGAAAACAATATATTTTGCTGAAGTGATTTTCTTTATTCACAATCTGATATATATACAACTTGATACAAATCAATCTAGCCTAGCTTTAGGTAAGAAATTGTGAGCCCAATTAATGGGATTTGATCGACTAATATGGAAATTAAATATACAAGAATATATGTACAAGATATGTATATCTCAACACTCCCCCTCAAGTCGGAGAGTGAATATCATGAAATCCCAACTTGTTGCGCAATGTTACAAATTGATCTTTTCCCAAAGCCTTGTAAAGATGTCTTCTAATTGAAAGTGCGTAAGAACATACGAAGGACTTATCAGCTTTGCTTGCAACTTTTCTTGAACTATGTGACAATCTATTTCAATATGTTTTGTTCACTCATGAAAGACTGGATTCGCTGCAATATGTAAGGCAGCTTGATTGTCACAAAATAGTTTTGCAGGAGTTACATTTGAGACATTTGATTGTCACAAAATAGTCTTGAAGTATATAGCTTAAACATGTAAGTTCTAAACAAGTGTTCGACATAGCTCGATACTCCGCCTCTACTGATGATCTAGAAACAACTAATTGTTTCTTTGATTTCCATGAGATAAGTGAATTTCCAAGAAAAATACAGTATCCTGTGACAGACCTTCTTGTGGCTCGACAACTACCCCAATCTGAATTACAAAATGCCTTTAAAATAAGATTGTTTGTGGAAGCAAAAAACAAACCTTGACCTGGAGTACCCTTGATATATTTGAGAATTCGCACAGCAACATCCCAATGAGGTTTTCTAGGCTCATGCATAAATTGGCTAAGTGTTCGAACAGAATAGACAATGCCAGGCCTTGTGACGGTGAGATAAATCAATCTGCCAACTAGTCTTCTGTATTTTGTTGGATCATTCAGTATAATTCCATTTGTAGAAGTTAGCTTCAAATTTTGTTCCATTGGAAACTTTTCAGGCCTTGCTCCTAAGATTCCTGAATCTTGCAAAATGTCTATTGCATATTTTCTCTGAGACATAAAGATGCCCTTCTTTGAATGAGAAAACTCAATACCTAAAAAATACTTCAACTCTCCAAGATCTTTAATGCGGAAGCGTTTGAGAAGAAACCTTTTGATGCGTTCAATTTCTTGAAGATCATTTCCTGTGAGAAGTATGTCGTCAACATATATAAGTATTGTTGTGAATGATGAACCTTTCGCCTTGGCGAAAAGGGAATAATCAGCCTTTTATTGTTGAAAATCAGCTTTGCGAATAGCTTCTGAAAATGTGAGAAACCAATTTCTCGATGCTTGCTTAAGGCCATACAAGGATTTGTGAAGCCGGCATACATTGTTCTCCCCCTGTCGGCACAGACCTGGTGGAGGTTCCATGTACACCTCTTCATGTAGGGCTCCGTGAAGAAAAGCATTTTGGACATCCAATTGATAAGCGAACCAATTTCTAGCAGAAAGAACTGTAAGTAGACAACAAAGTGTTGTGACTTTTTTTGTAGGAGAAAAAGTTTCTTGATAGTCGATTCCCTCAATCTGAGTATATTCCTTTTCGTCAAGACGAGCCTTATAACGCTCAATCGTTCCATCTAATTTGTATTTTATTTTATAAACCCATTTGCATCCAATGGGTTTCTGACCAACAGGGTCTGGAACTAAGCTTCAACTCTTGTTATCTTTTAATGCTTCTAATTCTGCAATCATGGCTTGTCGCCAATGTGGATTAAGAACAGCATGAGCATATGATAAAGGTTTTTTGTGACCTGTAATGTTAGCTAGAAAAATGCAATGTGCTGAAGATATGCGAGAGTAAGAAAGATAATGAGAAAGAGGATATCGAGTACCTGATGTTGGACTTGGCATAGTAGAAGATAGATTGGCTTGAGCTGGCAATATGTAGTCTTTATGCCATTCAGGATTTTTTTTTAGAAGAGCAGATTGTCTTAAAAGAGGAGATGAAGGAACCACAACCTACGGAGTGATTGGAACAGATTCAAGGGCTTCATCAGACGTCGGATTTTGAACGAGTTGGTTGGGATTGGAAAGATTGTCATCTGCTGTATTTTCAGATTAGGTGGGATTGTTGGAAATAATTTCAGATTGGGTAGGATTACTAGAAAAAATATATGATTGAGTAGGATTACTAAAGATGTCCTCCGTAATTCTGGGTTCATGAGATTCTACTCTTTTGATTGAGAAGATGAGACATCTTTTATGACAGATGGTGGAGAGGACCAATTGTCAAATATACTAGAAGAGGATTGAGGTGATAATGAGGTTGAAATTGGTGTAACTGAACTAAAAGGGAAGATAGTTTCAGAAAATTTGACATCACGACTTACAAAAAATTGTTTGGTTTCCGGATCATAAAGCTTATAACCTTTTTGACCAATCGGACAACCAACAAAGATGGAGCGTTTGGCACGAGAATCAAACTTTTGTTGATGTTTAACAATAGTAGCATAACACAAACAACCAAAAACGTTTAGGTGACTAAGGTATGGTGATTTATGATATAGCAATTCATAAGGAGATTTAGAATGTAACAATGGAGTTGGTAATTGGTTAATAATATAGACAGCAGTCAAAACACATTCACCCCAAAAAGTGATTGGCAAGTGAGCTTGAAAACGTAAAGCTCGTGCAATATTTAAAATATGACGATGCTTGCGTTCAACTACCTCGTTTTGTTGTGGAGTGAAAACACAAGTTCGTTGATATTCAATTCCATGAGAATGAAAAAATAATTTCATTGGTTCAAATTCTTTTCCATTGTCTGTCCTAATTTTTTTAACTAAAGCATGAAATTGGTTTTTAGTAAATGATATAAAAGATTGCAAAATATGAGAAGTTTCAGACTTGTATTTCATAAGAAATAACCAAGTACATCTTGTAAAATCATCTACGATAGTAAGAAAAAAAGAGCCCCTGAATCAGAAGGTACTCGATGTGGACCCCAAACATCGCAATGTAATAAGTCAAATGGAGCACGAGTAGATAAGTTACTCAACGGAAATGCAAGTCGTGTCTATTTAGCCAAAGGACAAACATCACAATTATTATCAAAGGAAACATTACGAGAAGGTAATAGTGGAGTAATTAATCTAAGGCGAGAAGGTGATGGGTGTCCTAGACGCATGTGTCATAAATCTTTTGGTTGTGAAACTTGATGAGAAATGGGTGGTTTCTGTACTGATGACAGGTAATAGAGACCAGCATGATGTTTACCCAAGCCAAGTCCTGTAATACAAAAAAAGTGGGAAACATAAGGGCACAACAATTTAAGTCATTAGTGAGTTTGCTAACAGAAATTAAATTTAAACGAAAAGAGGGAACATGTAAAACATTGTTTAAGATAATATCCAAGTTAAAATGTATTGTTCCAGTGGAATAAATTGATACTGGTGACCCATTGGGTAAATTGACAATGGGTATAGATGGAGATTTTGTTTGAGTGAAGAATGTGGAATCGGAAATAATTTGATCAGTTGCTCCGCTGTCTAAGATCCATGGCCTAGTGAATGCAAAATTAATTGAAACATTATGAAAAGGAGATAAACCTGATGCATTTGCATAGGCGTCGCTATTACCGGCAGAACTATTATTTTGCGTGAACAAACTTACTGCCTGAGCAATCTGTCGGAGTTGTTCTGCTGAAAATCCATGTGAACCATTGGTATCTTGCGAGTGAATCTCATTCTTAGATTGATGAGTGTCTATTAAATTAGCAACATGAGAAGGATTACCCTGAGATCCGCGTTGTTGTCGATTATTTTGGCTTCCTGAGTTATTGGGAGACCAAGTGCCATTTTTAAACTTACATCTATCCTCTGTATGACCTTTTCTATTGCAATGCTTGCAATGAAATTTCAGAGTGCGGCAATTCTCAATTGTGTGTCCTTCTCGATTGCAATGCTCACAATGCTTATCCTTGGATTTGTTGAAAAAACTATTGGTACGCCTTTGAACTGCAGCCGCAATAGCGAAACTTTTTGTTGATTCCGACGTCATTTGTCTCTGTGTTTCCAGTGAAGCCAATGATTTTTTAATCTGATATATTGCTGGTGCATTCTTTTGAGAAAATTGATCTTTAAGATCTTGCCATACTTGGTGAGCCGTCTTGGCATGGATAACTCCTTTAGCTAGATCCGGTTCCACAGAGTGAACAAGCCATGATAAAATCATACTATTGCATTGATTCCATAGCGCATACTCTGTTGGCTTATCTATTTCCAACGGCGGTTTGATTGATCAATCGATAAAAGATAGTTTATTTTTGGCTATGAGAGCATGTATCATTGATTTGCTCCAGGATGGATAATGGATCCAATTCAACTTGATTGGAACAAGCATGAGGCTGGGATGATCTGAATGTTGAAGAAAATATGGATTTGATGAATTCATATTGTTACTCTTATTGCTAGTGTTTGAACTTTTGGAATGATCAAGCTCTAATACCATCTTAGAAAAGAAGCGAAAACAATATATTTTGCTGAAGTGATTTTCTTTATTCACAATCTGATATATATACAGCTTGATACAAATCAATCTAGCCTAGCTTTAGGTAAGAAATCATGATCCCCAATTAATGGGATTTGATCTACTAATACGAAAACTAAATATACAAGAATATATGTACAAGATATGTATTTCTTAACACCTTTTGTTTTCCTTTTCCTTATATTATTGCCTCTTTACCAATAATTATTATCTGTTATAACTTTTTAACCATTGTAACTGTTTAGGGAAAAAATTATGATCTAAACTGATATCTTTTCATCTTCTATTTTTTTGAGTGTTTTCTACATAAAATCAATAATAAATATAATTTTTTTTTGCACTTTTCAAATTAAAAATCATCAGTCGATTTTCAAGAATAAGCCATTAGTTGTTATAAATTATTTCTTAGTATTCGTTATTGGACCAAATTATTTGACATTTAGTAGGATTATTTTAAATCACACAGCCTTTATTATTATTTTTACTATTTATAATTCATCCGTTAAACTCAAAATGTTTTACCTTGTTGGAGTTGACAAGCCTAGATATCATTTAAGAAGACCCCCTTTAATTTTTACTTTTGTTACCTAAACTTGTAATAATATTATTTCAGATTAAAAATAATTCATCCGTTAAACTCAAAATGTTTTGCCTTGTGGGATTCCCACTTTTATATAATATAATAATAAATAATAATATATAATATATAATATAATAGATAATATAATATATGATATGATGAATAGAAATGATAATTTTGGGGCTTAAAAGCTTTATATAGGGTTTAGGGTAGAAGGCAAAATGATATAGTTTTAAATTAAAACATTCGAAAGACCCAAAAGTCCTTTAAAAATAATTGTCGGACTCGACCTACGGGTCCGGCCTACGAACCATAGGACTTTCTACGGTCCGTACTGGTCAACCGTAGACCTAGTACTGGACCATGAAATCACTTATCTTTTGATGGAGCACTTCTACGGCTCGTAGATCTTCCTACGGTCTGAGATACCAACCGTAGAAACCAACTTTAACCTTCAAAATTTCCCTCTTCCTACGGTTGCCATCTATGCCCTATAGAGCCTTCTACAATCCATAGATGGGACCCATCGAACCAGACAACAGCCCCAAAAGGTCC
This sequence comes from Solanum etuberosum, assembly GCA_029582245.1. Classification (NCBI taxonomy): domain Eukaryota; kingdom Viridiplantae; phylum Streptophyta; class Magnoliopsida; order Solanales; family Solanaceae; genus Solanum; species Solanum etuberosum. Next base: position 12,580 of record JAJONR010001719.1, read on the forward strand.
TTTATCCCTTTTCCAAAATTGGAGGTGTTACAGTTTCACTCAATGGTTCAATTTTTTTGATATATTATCACTTGAAATGATCCACATTGAGACACATTGAATCTTAAAATCAAATTTTGAAGAAACTTTAATGAAGTCAGGTGAGTAACCCTTAGCATATTTTGGCATAACCTTGTTATGAAGCCCGGTGGGTACTCCGCAACCCCTTGTGGCTTAACCGTGTTATGAAGATAGGTGATTATTCTGAGGCGTTTATAGTCATTTTACTCCTAAAGATTTAAGGGGTTGTTTGGTAGAGTGTATAAAATAGTCCATTCATTTGATCAAGTTATGGTATCAAAGTTAAAGACATCAAGAGTTGGTCCACCTCATTCAAATTCGGGATGTAACATACACATCCTCACTTTAGTTTATTAATTAACCATGAATTAGTATGATATGATATAAATTCTCAATAATCATAAACTTTTACCCGTTTTCATCCATCACCTTAGAAATTATTGGATGCATTACAGTAAAATGGAAGTAATACATTCACAATGGTCATATAGTGTTTTATAAAAAAGATTATGCTAGTCATAACAATCTTAAGAGTTGGGGGAAAAACATAAGTAATTATCATCAAATATTTTGTTCTTAATCATCTAACTACCTTTGGTCATTTTCGACACAATCATCTTGCAAAGTAACTAGATGAACAACTGCCTTGATGTCATCTCAAAAACTCTATCTTTCCTCTTTGATCGACCATTACCAGTCCACGAGGAGCTAATGTACTTAGCTGGATGTCTAATGACCCTAGAAACTTTAGCATCCTGCATCTTCACTAAATAGTTCAATTTTTCGTTAACATCAACCAACAATGTCTCAACCTTTTCTAAATGAGCCTCCATTTTTGAACAGTTGTTAGGGCTTGCTTTAGAAGTTGGAAAGCATTCTCAGATGAGTTCGACCATTGAAAAGCATTTTTCTTGGTAAGTTCAGTGAGTGGTTGAGCCATCATTCCATAACCCTTCACAAATATACAATAATAACATGTTAACCCAAGAAATCCACATAGCTCCTTCACATTAATTGGTAATGGCCACTCCAAGACAGCTTGAACTTTATCCTGATCAACACCAATCCCAAAAAAGAAATGTGGATTTTCCCAAATAAGCATGTAGAAGCTAAATTTAGCGAGACCAAAGGGCATAACAGTGAACTCATAATGACCAAAGTGAGTACGAAAAGGAGTTTTATGAATGTCGGCAGGAACAACATGTATCTGGTGGTAACCAGAACGCAAATCAATCTTCAAAAAAATAGTTGCTCCATGCAATTTGTCGAGAAGCTCATCAATATTTTAAATTGGGTACTTATATGGAATAGTAATTTGGTTGAGACATCTATAATCAATGCCCATACGCCATGTATTTTCCTATTTCTTGATGAGAAGGACATGGCTAGTAAACTAACTGGTACTTGACCTTATAAAACCCTTTTGGAGTAATTCGGAAACTTTTTTTTCAATTTATGATTTTTGAAAATACAAATAACGGTACGGATGGATGTTGGGTGGTATTGAGTTAGTAATCAATGGGCAGAGAATTACCTGAAGTATCAGCCACCTTGGAGAAATACTGAAAAGCAACTGGTGCATTTGATTCTTGTGGAACACCCTGAAGCTTATATCGCTTCCCATTTAAATTAAAAATCAAAAATATCTATGCATAATTAGGATTGGTTCGTTATACAAGTTGGTTTCCTACTGATTAGTAAGGAACATCGCGTGCAGAACCAATTTGGGTTGTGTTGGATCGTCACATATTTGTCCATTGAGACCCTTTATGCCCACTATTGGAACTCACTTTTTGCTCAAATTCCATTGCAAGGCTCATGACTTTATAACCAGTTCTAGGCTTATGAATTCTCACATCTGATTTGAGTTCTTCTTTAAGCCGAGTAAGGAACACCCCCCAATCCTTGACTCAGGCAGATCGTTTAGCAAATTCATGGCGATCCTCTTGTAATCTGCCCAATTGTCGAATGCTACATAAATGTTCATCTGGATTCTGAAATTCTGCAGGACAATAGTTCTCTTGTAAAGCTTTAACAAGGTCCTCCCAATACAACATCGTACACTCATTGTTAATCCACACAAAGAGATCAAGCACATCATATCACAAAATATTAGAGGAAAGGAACTATGAAGGAGGCACCAAAACTGCCAAAGCTTTTGTTGAATAGAAAAATATCGCTGCAGAATTACAAGAGGAGAATAGGATGTATCTTTCTCTGTAAAAATATAGATTACCCACTACTAATATAAATCCTAACTTATAGTGTTTTATATCACTAAAGAAACTCCTAAATCTCAGGCCACTTTCTAAGGTGAACAAACCTCACTTGAATAGTTATTTTGACCTGGTAAATGCAGTGAAATAAATAACAGTAAGCTGCACTAATTTGTTACACTCGCCCTTAGTGCAAGCTCACGATCAACGACTCCCAGAGCATCTCAAAAATATTGAAACTTAGCATTCTCCAAAGCTTTAGTGAATATATTAGCAACTTGAGCTTTTATGCGAACATTATTCAGTTCAATCTCTTCATTTAAGACTTTCTCACGTACAAAGTGATATTTTCGGATCTCAATATGCTTCGTTCTAGCATGAAAAACTGGATTTGATGCAAGTTTGATGGTACTTTTGTTGTCACACTTGATTTGCACAACATAGTTGATGAGTCTGAGGTTTCGACTCATTTGGGGCTTTGTTTTGATAGTATAAGTGTCCTCAAATGCCTAATTTATGCTCTAAATTGATGTTAAAGTGTTGATTTGCAGCTATGAAGGCTAAGGAGCAAGGCAAGGACACTACCGGGCAAAAAGGAACAAACAAGATGAAGAAGTGAAGAAAAGTGATCCTGGTGATCGCCAAGACCACTCGGCGAACCGCCGAGTGGCTCTTTAGCTCGCACAAATTTCCAGCATGCCAGCCCTGGGGAAGAACCAATTTGGCGACAGGAATGGGCAGTCGGCGGAAAGCCAAACGACTCCGCGACAACAACTTTAATCGCCTAAGTTTACAGAACTCTGAGAACTGATGGCCAATGCAAATTGGCGATGGATGGGAGCGAAGGGCGGATCGCCGACTGGGTTGGCGATGCTCGACTTACTTCGCCCAATGTCCCTCAAGGCCAAAAACTGAGCAACTATAAATTGAAATTTAAAATGAAGAGAAGAGAGTTTTTGAGAGTCCTGATTCCCAAGTTTTAGAACTAAAGTTTCTCTGAGTTTTTGAGTGTTGATTGTAAGACTTTGAAGCTTAGATCCGAGGATTTTCAAGTTGGTTTTTGATTTAATCGGTTTTGAAGCATTGTAGAGACTAAAGAATTGTTACCTAGCTCATGGCTAATCTAGTTGGTAACGATTTCTATCTTTTTATGATGCGTAGCGAAAACCCCAATTCTTGGGGTGTGATCATGTGATTATTGACTTAATTAGCTTATGGTTATTGTTGTTTACTTATTTAATTGCTTAATTGAAGTGGGTTTAATCGATAGCTTGTTTTAATCTAGGAATTGTAGTTGCAAATGCAATTCTAAATTAGAGTTTTGGTCTTGCTTGAGAGAGAAGTTTTAGAACCAAGGTTTTCGATTAATGGTTGTAGTTATTGGGTTGATGTGGGTTCAGCTCGAGAGAGCAAATCCTAAACCCAATTCTACCTATCTAGCTCGAGAGAGTAGATAAATTGAGGTTTTGGGTTGTTTTGATTGATAAGCTTGTCGAAGTTCGAGAGAACTCGCTTGAATCGTAGTAGTTGTTCGAGAGAAAGTTGATGCATCTATAGTCTAGCCTACCCACTGAGATTTAGCAATTTGTTAGTAATTTCAATTACCCATATAGCGAAATTAGTCTTTAATTGATCACATCCCGAGAATTCCTCTTTATCTTATCAATCCCCCCTGTTTTCGTATTTGTTGTAGCTGCTAATTAACAAACCAAACCCCCCATGTGACATTCGTTGTCAACGCTTTAGATTTGTCTATATGTTTTTGCTAATTTCTATTCCTATAACCGATTAGACCACATTTGTAACTTCGTAACTGAATTCGAACTTGTACCGCTCCCTGTGGGTTCGATCCCAACTCTTCGTTGGGTTTTATACTAGATTACGATCTCCTACACCTAGTATTGGATGAGGTGTAGTTGAGCGTTTATCAATAGTCTACTTTATGGAACATGTCTTTAATCAGCATTTTCAACCAAATGCACTCTTGTGTAGCCATGGTTTCTGCAATATATTCAGCTTCGGTGGTAGACAAAGCAACAACTTCTTGCTTCTTGCTGCACCAAGAAACCAGTGCTGACCTGATACTAAAATAGTAACCTGAAGTCGAGCGGCGATCATTTGTATCACCTGCCCAATTTGCATCAGTAAATGCACTCAATAAAAAATTAGCACACCTCTTGTACCAAAGTCCATAATTAAGAGATCCCTTCACATAGCGCAAGATTCTATTTACGACATCTAAATGATAAGTTGTTGGATTATGCATAAATTGTGAAACGACACCAGCAGAGTAAGATATTTCGGGCCTTGTGATAGTCAGATAGATCAAATTTCCAACTATTTGTTGGAACTTTATCGCATCCTTCAAAGACTTGCCTTCATCCTTCTTCAACTTGATATTTATCTCCATTGGAGTAGCCTTTTCTTTCGAATCCCCCATTCCGAAACGCTCTAAGAGACTTTCTGCATAACAATTTTGAGAAACAAAATAGCCTTGATCTGATTTTTCCACTTCCAGACCAAAAAAACATCCAATCTGCCCCAAATTTTTCATCTCAAAACGAACAGACAAGTCATTCCTTAAATTAGAAACTTCTGATTCATTATCTCCGATTATTAACATATCATCAACTTATAATAATATCAGGAGATGCACATTAGATTCTTGTTTGATAAATAAACTAGAATCTGAATCGGGAACTCTATAACCACAAAAAATTAGGTATTGAGCAACTTTACCATACCAAGCTCATGGTGCTTGCATGAGGCCATATAGATCTTTCCTCAATAGACAAACATGACCTGAAAATTTCTTAGAGACAAAGACATGAGGTTGCTCCATAAATACCTCTCGATCTAACTCTCCATAAAGAAATGCTTTCACTACATTGAGCTTCCACAGATTCCAGTCATTGAAAGCAGCTATCGAAATAAGTGACCTTACTGTCACCATCTTCGCCGTCGGACTAAACGTCTCCTCATAATCTAATCCACAGTTTTGAGAAAAGCCACGAGCAACTAGACGAGCTTTAAACCTATTAATGGTACCATCTGATTTTTTCTTCAAGCGAAATACCCATTTGCAAGTGACTGGATTACAGTTTTTTGGTTTGGGTACTAATTCCCAAGTTTAATTCTTGTCTAAAGCGTCAATATCTTCTTGCATTGCTCTTTCCCACTATGGAAAACCATTTGCTTCTTCATAACTTAATGGTTCTTCTGTAGTGGATGCTCCTGTAAAGAAACATGAGGTCATAGAATAATTTTTAAGTTTGATCCATAATCTTTGAGGTAGTCCGGCTTCTTTTTCTCCCTAGTTGACCTTCTCACTGCTTGTTTTTGGCCATCTCCTTCCCTTCAAATGTCCTGATTCGGGGATACAACTTTTGAAATGTTCTGATTTGGAGATACAATTTATGCTTCTTCACTACTAGGTACTGACAGATTTACTTCATGAAATAGCAGCTCATCAACCAGAACAACAGCCTTTTGATCAGAAAATAAGGATGACACTTCATCAAATACCACGTCTCTAGAAATGGCAAACCCATGTGTCTTCGATCCATGCATCTCCACCCCTTCCTATAAGAGTCATAGCCTACAAATACACATTTTCTTGCTTTTGGATCAAGTTTAGTTCAAATTGTTCTGGGAACGTGAACGAAACAAACCGAACCAAAAACTCGAAAATAGTTCACATTTGGCTTTTGACTATATAAAATTTTGAAAGGAGATTTATGTGTATCTAGCCAAGGAGGTAGCCTATTTGTCACATGACATCCATATTGAATTGCTTCTGCCCAAAGCTCTTGAGGAAGATTTTTGTCCTGTAACCATGAAAGACAAACCGAAGTAAGGTACGCAAGCTTTCTTTCGACAACTCCATTCTGCTGAGGACTATCTGGACAAGTCATCTGACGAAGAATTCCATTTTCCTGACAATACTGAAGGAGTCATCTGACATATATTCTCCATCATTATCACTATGGAGACAGTTTATCTTCTTCCCAAAATCATTTGCAAAAGCATCTTTGAACTCCACAAACTTGGACAATGCTTCACTCTTTTCTTTAAAAAATTTCACCCAAGTGAACCTTGAGTGATCATCCATCAACACCATAACATAACGATGCCCGCTATAACTTGGTGTTCTTTTTGTCCCATCAGGTCTGTACGAACCAATTCAAACAATGTGGTTCTCCGATTTTATGACCTTTTGAAAGGAAGATGAGATTTGCCATATTGGTAGCCTTAACAAATCACGTCTTCACGTACATTCTTCAAAGTTGGCAAGCCGTCTACCAACTTTTTAGAAGAAATCTGCTGCAACATTTGATAGCCTACATGAGCAAACCGAGCATGCCAAATTGTGACATTGTTAGTTTAACTTGTTTTCTTTACATAAGCTTCACATGATGACATAACAAATAAAGAACCTTTACATGCTGACATAACAAATAAAGAACCTTTCTTTCACCAGTAAAAATAACATTAGCAAGTATTTATTTTATATTTTCAAGTACCTTCACATCATTAGGACCAAACAATACATATTTTCCAGAATCGGTAATTTGAGGAACTGAGACTAGATTTTTCATCAAACCTGGAACATGATAAACGTCCTGCAACTTGATACGTTTGGATTTATCACCAGCAACCTCAATCTTCACAACACCTTCTGCTACTGGATATGTCGAGTTATCTATTATGATAATGACTTGATCTCCATGATGATCTCGCATCTCCGAGAATACAGAACCATCTCCAGTTACATGATGTGAGCACCCTAAATCAATGATCCACTCTTCCCCCTTATTGTTGTTGGCATAATTAACAAAATCTTGTGCTAACTTTTATTCAACGGCTTGGATGATAAAGCATTGCTCCAATTTCATTTGCTCATCTCCTTCGTTGGTACACACGACATTGGATTTGGAAAGTTTTACTTGACAAGTTCTCTTGATGTTCCCAATATTTCCACATTTGTAGCACTTTTTGTTGTTGTGTGGATTTCCACCTTTTTCCGTGCTTGTTTCTTCCTCTTTATTTTTGTTCCAAGTTGATGCATTCTTCTTGTTCAGATTTCATTTAGAAAATAAAACATTAAGGTTCTTAGCCATTTGTTTAGCTAAAGATTCTTAATTAGAAAGCATGTTCTCCAATTCTTCAACAGATGGTTGTTGCGGTCATCCTTGAACGGAATTGACGAAAGGACCATACTCCTTTTTCAATCCACGAATAAGATAACATTTTAGGCGTGGCTCACTAATATTCTCTTCTGGATCAATCTCTGAAATTTTAGCACAGATACTTTTAACTCGCAAAAAGTAATCTGAGATTGACATACCTCCATGTTGTATCATTGCCAAATCATTCTCCAAAAGCTACAGCATTACTGTATTTTTCTTGGTAAAAAGTCTTTCGAGCATGTCCCTAACTTCTTTTGGGGAACTAACATTACAAACATGATCAATAAACTCCTTGCTAATAGAAGTCCTCAAACCAAAAAGAGCTTTTCCGCACTTGATCTTCAATTTCCTTCGCGATTCAGCATTCTCAAGAGTATCGACAGGGATTATTGAATCAGTTCCTAAAATTAAATCCCATAGATCCTGACTTTGAAGGTATGCTTAAATACACATTATCCAATACTTGTAGTTAGTTCCTACAAGTTTTTTTCTATTCCATATTGAATACTTCCTCCATTTGAGGCTTCCATTGCTCCAAACGACAAAAAAATTCCTTCACAATTTCAAACTTCTCCAACAGAGAAAACTGACAGACAAGATAACTGAAAAGAAAAAAATTCCTCCTTCTCTTGCACTTCGGACAGCCGTCCGTAGCATCATAAGGAGGACCCCCCTTTCGAGGCCGCCCGCCCTATCATCCCGTGTCTCAACCAACTTTTTTCTTATCTCCAAATCTCTCTTTTAGCTTTTGAAACTTCGATTCGTGACAGCTACTCATACGTGCCAAAGAGGCTTCCTTCTCACCTTGACCCAGGGTGGTGTGTATAGGGCCCGGGTACATATTCACCGCGGCATGCTGATCCGCGATTACTAGCCTCTTTGCACAAAATGAGACTGAGATGACGAAGTGGATGCACCTTGATTTCCTCCAACTCCTTACTTAATGCCGCAATGGAGTCCTCACCCCTACCAGAATGGGCGTTATGGCAAAGAACAAGAAGAAAACTAAAGGAGAAATTTGTCCAATAGTAACAAAGGGTGCCTCCACATATTTGACTCTTCTATTTTATAATATAGGGAGTTTTCTACTAATTCAATTGATGTTTTCACCTTACTTAACTAGAGAGCAGATGTTGGAGGGGAAGACCAACCTGGCTCTGATACCATATAACAAAAGATTAGAGGAAAAGAACTGTGAAGGAGGAACCAAAACTGTCCAAAGCTTTGGTTGAATAGAAAAATATGGCTGCAGAATTACAAGAGGAGAATAGAACGTATCTTTTCTCTATAAAAAATAGACTACCTACTACTAATATAACTCCTAACTTATAGTGTTTTATTTCACTAAACAAACTCCTAAATCTCAGGCCACTTTCTAAGGTGAACAAACCTCATCTGAATAGTTATTTTGATCTGGCAAATGTAGTAAAATAACTAACAGTAAGCTGCACTAATTTGTTACACATCACCTTCTAATTTCATGGCTACAACATCTACCTTTAGATCATCAGGAGTTTGATAGTAAAAAAAATTCAGCCTTCACGAGGATCTCCTCCTTTAAATCGAGGAAATTTCATCTTTATGTGTGGCCTATGAGATGGATTCTTCAATCACCAACACATATCCACGTCAACATCAACCTCCTCGGCCCAAGAAGAATTTCTGGTGTCACGAGGATCTCTACTATGTTCTGGACCCTTTCCTTTAGTAGATGTTCCAGGATTAGCATCAAGTTGAGTACCACTAGATTGAGCCTTCATGGCTGTATCTAATGTTTCCAAACGTGATGTTATAAACGTTAATTGCTGGACAATTTTATCATTAGAGGGATTACAAGGATGATTTGTGACTGGTTGTGGTGGTGGTTCATTAGAAGAATGTGTAGATACCACCATCTTGGATCTTTTTGCTGTGATACAAAAATGATAGAAATTAAGATGAAACGAGATGAAAATGAAACTTTACTAGTTAAATAAAGTGCAAGAATCTTATAGACTACATTAACTAATAACTATTTCCATATGGAGTGGACAAATCTCCAGATACAAAGACAATAATAATATTTTTCTTCTCCAGAATTCTCCTAAAATACACATATTTATACTAAACATAAAGATAACTCCCAATAGATAGAGATAGAAATAGTTATTGTTGTAGATAACTGTTGTTGGTAATAACTCTGCTTATAACTACTATAAATAATTACTGCTAACGTATATATCCGATTTAAAACAAAGAAACTAAGACAGATAAACTAAAATAGATTTTCTTTACATGTTGCTTGTGTAGATTTTCTTCTAGAGTAAGTCCTTAAAGGAGCACTCGTATCACAATGTCTCCACCTTTTCTGAATGAGCCTCCAGTTTCTTTAATCATTCCTCAACTTGTGCTAGACGTTCATCAAGTTTAGCACCAGAACTCAATCCACAAGAGATCTTAGAACAAAACACACGAGCAACTATTAGTAACTTGAGAAGTTTATAAATTGTCAAAGACCATCAACTTTAAACAAAGAAGATCTTAAAGCAAAACAGAAGAGATCATTTATACAAAACACGAGATCATTAGTAACTTAAGAGATTTATACTGGGAAAATAATCATAAGTACAAATTTAACACCACCAACCCACCCCCAACTCCACCTAATAAAATATACTCTTTTAATTTTGGATTACTCCATGATAAGCATTCCTAAAAATCAATATTTTCCCACTGAAAAATGTTCAGTGGTTAATTCCATAATTTTTTTATTGAATCGGTAAGAAAAGAAAAAGTAGTAATGTTTTCTTACTGAAAAATTAGGAAATTTCTCACTATTTCAGTGAAAATCTATTCTATAACACAAATTTCCCACTAATTGACGGTGGAAAAAACTTTTGTTTCTAGTAATGAAGTTCTAGTAAAACGATTGTGTGGATTCTAGTGTGTAGCTCTTATAAATCCTCAAGCTATTGACTAAGTCATAAGAAAGAACTAGAAAACTAAAAAATGGGAGAGTCGAACAACAAAATATAAACCAGCAGCCTTGTGTTCTTCTGCTAGCTAATCAACTTCGCAATACGAAAATTCAATTCGGATCATTAACAACAAATAAATCAGTGGTGTAATGCTATTTCTTCACTTCCATTTTTAATAGAGAGAAGGCTTCCAAGAAATAAAATAAATGAGAAAGCAGAACAACAAAAATAAAATTACCTCATTCTCCACAACTCGGACATTCTCTTTGTGTCCCACAACATAGTTTTGCTCCTTTGTAACCACCACCTCCTCTACAACATCCTCCTTTGACACATTCTCATCATCCTCTTCCGCTGCTTCCTTGTCACTATCCTCTGGCCTAGAAGTAGTTTCATAGGAAGTAGCTTCCATTGTCATCTCTTAGGTTCAAAAATCAATTTTAAAAAGGAATTTTAGAAACGGGTAAAATGAAAAGAAAAAAAGGAGGATTTCAAAGGGAAAGTTTACTTCCAACAAAATTCTTAAGCTCAAGATTTAATTTACAAACAAGTCCCTTTTAAGTTTACTTATCCCAAAAAAAAATGAATATATGCTTCCTTGTTGCCATGCACGACACGACATAGGAATTAGTAAACACAAATAATCGAAAAGAACATGAAAAATGAGGGGATCATTTTTCTTAATTTCAAATCGCAAGTGAAAATGTTAAATATAAAACATAAACTTTCATTGTTCACCTGGACCATGGGGATTCTGACCACTACTTGCAGTATTGGTCATCGTCAGCATCTTAAAGGATATTATCTTCAGATAATCATGTTGCAATATTAGATAAATTTAAGTTAAAATGCATACAACATGTCTAGATGAATGGAAAAATGAATGTAAGATTATACAAGAAGGAATAGCAACGTCAAATGAAGTGGAGAACAGATTGCATCATTCAAATAAATAGATAACGAGTTTAGACTGCATACCTGACTTGTAGCAGCATTATATATTTTTTCCTCAAACCTCACTGCAAGTTTCATAAGCTCCTGTACATATTCTTGCCCATCGCATGGAATATGCCTCTTTAATGTCTCCATTCTACACAACCATATAACCGTAAGATCAACTTAAAGTCTTGATAAGAACATAATCTAGATAAACGCTTCTCAAATATATTAAAAATAATTGACATCGCGCCCTGTTGTGAAAGACTGAAAAATGGTTTCTCTAAAGAATATTAATAGTTATAATCCAATTAGCTCGAACAGCTACCTATCATTTCGACAAATCTAAATTAGATATTAGGGCTTAAAGTAGGCTTTCCATTTGAACTTGTTTCTTGATTGATTACCTAAATTGGATATTAGGGCTTAAAGTACCCAAGGATGTTGCCTAGTGGACAATAAAGTGGGTTAACAACTGTTGTCATGTTCAAATTTCAGCAGATACAAAAAACAGAAAGGTGATTTCTACTTAACTGGAAATTCTCACAAAACTGATAAAAACACAAACGAATCCTTAAGTCCAAATCCAAAATCTTTAACAAAACCACAAGAACAATATGCAAAAATATTGAAAAGTTTACATCTTGTTGACAATCCTTCCACGAGAACCCGACAGAAGTTGTGTCACGCCCCGAGGCTACCCCTTTGATGTAACATGGGACCTAAGATCACGAGTGACCCTGAGCTAACCCTATGTCTGGCATATATCAAGCATACTGAGAATAACTGAATAAAACATGTACTATGCGGAAGCTAAAACAATGGATAACTGAAAGTGGGGAATACCCAACTAGTTTGAATGTGTAAAACATACTAAGAGTTTGATAACAACTGAAAGGTAAACTCAACAATTCAAGCTGATTCTACTACTATGTCTGAAAAGCCTCTAACTGAGTTGAGTTGCTGGGACATGCCCCCCAGCTAACTCTAACGAAAACTGAAAATTGAATAAAAAGACTAAGTATGAAACGCATGTCTATTGTCCTCGAAGTATGAGGACTCACCACTGAAGCTGCTGAAATGCGGACCGAGAATCAATCTAACCACGATCTAAATGCTGAGTACATGAACCTACATCATGAAAGGATGTAGTGCAGAGTATGCGTCAGTACTTGGAATGTACTGAGCATGCAGGATAAAGAAACTAAGTTGAACAAATATATATAACCTGAACAAATCATAACTGAGTAATGACATAAACTGAGCAAGAATGTAAATACTGAACATAACTGAAAGGCTAAACTGAATTCAATGACCAAGTACAAATCACCAAACAACATGTTGAACTGAATACTGAAATAGATACTGAAAACCTGTTCAAATGCACTAGGAATTTGACTGTGGGAGCTACTATTAATCGACATAAAACCACGTGAGCTAAACGTGGAGTCCGATGTATACGCCCCATCGAGAGGACCCAATATACCTTGCCAGGGGTATAAAGGCATGACTGGAGTGATCACTAAATTTGATGCCCAACAGAGGGTACTTATAAACCTATGGGGGCACGTAGTTCTGGGACTATGAGGGTACGCTGAACCCTAGTCTAACTCGGTGTTAAGTCTACTCCCAACTGAATATGTATATGACACAAACGTAACTGAATTACTGAATAGCTCAAAATATTGACATGCAATCTGAGAATGCAAGATTTATATACTGATAATGTAACATTCGAAATCTCGAGCATGATTATCTGTTTAACTGACCTAGCAAGTATAATTCGTGAACTAAGAGAATTTATACAAACTAGGTTTCTAAGTTTCATGCAAGGAATTAAGCAAATTTTCCTAGAAACACGCTATTTCGATTAAGGATACTACAACAGCTAAATCACAACAAATCTCCAAGGTTTTAGAAACCCTAGGTCTAAACAAGATATGGAAAATCAAGGAACTGACTGAATTCTAGGGACCTAGTGGATGAAAGCAACCCACTAGTAAAATCCCACATACCTGGTGACGAAATCTACGGAGAAATCCTTTGAATTTCGGGGATGAACCTTGAAGAACACTGTTGCTTGTTCTTGGGAGGTTTGGTTGACTTTTTCCTCTTCTTTTTGCTCCAAGTTTGGATGATTTTTGGAGAATGAGGGTTCTGGTTAAGTCTGACTAAGTTATTAGGCTTAGAATGAGTAAAACGACGTAGTTTAAGGGCCCCACCGCATAGGAAAAAGACCAAAATGACCCTAACTTAAAAGTTGACGAAGGCCATCCACGGAGGGACCTACGGACCATCGGTTGACCTACCAACCGTCGGTAGGAGTCGTCGGTCAAGCTCTGCCCGGAAATTCTTCACTAAAACGAGCATAACTTTTTACTCAGAGATGGGATTTTAGCAAACTCGGTGACGTTGGAAAGAGGATTCAATTATCTTTCATTTGATAGGTCATGATCCACCTAATTCATTCTGTGCTAAAAGATATGACCATTCGAAGTTGACCCAACAGCCATTTCCCTCCAATTGGCTGCTGACCCTCACCAACGGTCCGTAGGTCCAACTACGGACCATACTGGTTGACCGTGGGTGGGATCAGAGACCATCAAACTTGGCACCCAATGACGGACCCCACCTATGGACCGTGGACCACGGCCGTAGGTCTTATCTCTAAATCCTGAAATTCTTCTATGTCTGGGACTAAACCACGTAACCCCACCTACGGTCCGTGGGTGGTTTCCGTTGGTTATGACACCAGATTCTTGAAAGCTGCATTTTTTCTATTTTCTCGAATCCGAGGTGTTACAATATCTCTCCATTGGGAATGTTAGTCCGCGAATGAAGTCTAAACAAGATGATTATGGATGGAATGAGCTGCGATCCCTACCACTAAGTACTAGAAACTGATATCTAACTGAACTGAGTTCCATGAACATGTAAATATGTTGAAATTCAAGAACAACTGAAGGAACAAGTTACTGAGACTGAATTTATGCAAGAGTAAACTGAAAGACTGGAGAGGAACTATTACCTCAAGCTGAAATGGAATCGGAATGAAAGAGGTGAGGATACGTGGCCTTCATGGCTGCTTCTGCTTCCCAAGTAGCTCCCTCGACGGACTGACTCATCCACAAAACCTTCACTAAAGCGGCTTCTTTATTTCTCAACCTACGAACCTGACGGTCAAGAATCTCTACTGGCACCTCTTCATAAGTGAGATTATCCTTCACAGCCATACTTTCTAATGGTACTATTGATGCCGGATCACCCACACACTTCTTCAACAAGGAAATGTGAAAGACTCGATGAACCGTTGTTAGTTCTACTGGCAACTCTAACTCATATGCCACAGTACCAACCCTTTTCAGGATTCTGTAAGGACCTACATATCTGGTACTGAGAGCCTTCGCTTACCTGCTTAATCGTACCCTCTTATCGTACCTATATAGCCTTTCCTTCAGTTATATCCAATTTTAGTTCTGCTTCCAACTACCGATGGGACAAGGCTTGGATGTAAGCTTCCCTTTATTGCCAAATCTCATCACCCCCTTCATAGGTGACACCTTCAGGAAAACCCAATCAACGATTTCGAACTCTAAGTCCCTTCTCCTCACATCTGCATAGGACTTTTGACGACTCTGAGCTGTCTTTAGTCTATCCCTAATGAGCTGAACTTTTTCCATAGCCTCATGAACCGAATCTGGCCAAATCAAGGCTGCTTCACCTACTTCGAACCAACCAACCAGAGATCTACATCTACTCCCAAAAAGGGCCTCATAAGGGGCCATCTGAATACTGGAATGTAAACTATTATTATAGGCGAACTATATGAGAGGTAGGTGTTCATCCCAACTACCCTTGAAATCGATCAGGCAAGCTCTCAACATGTCCTCTAAGGTTTGAATGGTACGTTCTACCTGACCATCCATCTGTAGATGAAATGTTGTACTGAGATTTACCTGATTACCAAGAACTTTCTGAAACCATTTCCAAAATTGAGAGGTAAACTGAGGACCTCTATCTGAGATGATAGACAATACAACCCCATGCAACCTGACTATCTCATTGATGTAGAATTTGGCGTAGTCCTCCGCTGAATCTATAGTCTTGACAGCCAAGAAGTGAGCAGACTTAGTGACTCTGTCCACTATCACCCAAATGGAGTCATATTGTCTGCGAGTACAAGGTAAACCCATAATGAAGTCCATTTTTATCACTTCCCACTTCCATGTAGGAATGTTAATCTCTTGAGTCATACATCCTAGTTTCTGATGTTCTACCTTAACCCGTTGACAATTAGAACACTTAGCCATAAAATCTGCTATGTCCCTCTTCATGCCGCTCCACCAAAAGACTTCCCGTAGATCACGTTACATCTTAGTGGCACCTGGATGAATGGAATACCTAGAGTTATGAGCTTCTGTAAGGATCTGTTGCCTCAACTCACCCACATTAGGAACACATAAGCGACCCTGGTAACGAAGTACACCATCTCCCCCTTGGGAGAAAACCTCAACCTTCTGCTGATGAACTGCACCTTTCAACTGAAGTAATATAGGATCACTATCTAGTTTTTCCTTAACCTCCGCTACCAATGAAGATTCTGACCCATTCTGAACCATCACCCCACTATCTGATGTGTCCGTAAGGCAAACTCCTAAGCGAGCAAGCCGGTGAAAATCTTTGGCTAGATCTTTTCTTTCTTCCTCAATATGTGCTACACTACCCATAGACAGCCTGATGAGAGCATCAGCCACTACATTGGCCTTACCAGGATGGTAAAGCACATTCATGTCATAGTCCTTGAGGAATTCAAGCCATCTCCTCTGACGGAGATTCAACTCTTTCTGGGTGAATACATATTGGAGGCTCTTATGGTCTGTGAACACGTCAACATGAACACCATACAAGTAGTGTCTCCAAATATTTAGGGAAAATACTACAGCTGCAAGCTCAAGGTCATGAGTCGGGTAGTCCTTCTCATGGACCTTAAGCTGTCTAGAAGCATAAGCTATGACCTTACCTCGCTGCATCAACACACAACCTAGGCCGACCCTGGATGCATCACAATAAATCACATAACCATCTGAACCATCTAGTAGAGTCAAGACCAGAGCTATAGTCAACCTAGTCTTAGTTCTGAGAAGCTTTTCTCACACTCATCTGACCACTGAAATTTGACCTTCTTCTGAGTCAACTTGGTCAATGGGGAATCTATGGATGAAAATCCTTCAACAAACCTCATGTAATAACCGGCCAAACCCAAGAAACTTCTGATATCTGTTGGAGAGGTGGGTCTGGGCCAGTGTTTCACTGCCTCAATTTTTTGAGAATCCACTCAGATCCCTTCGCTAGATACCACATGACCGAGGAAAGCGACAGACAGTAACCAGAATTCACATTTGTTGAACTTAGCGAATAGCTGGCGATCTTTTAGAGTTTGCAGAACAACTCTCAAATTAGTCGCATGCTCCTCCTCACGCCGAGAATAAATGAGGATATCATCAATATAGACGATGACGAACAAGTCCAAATATTGTTTGAACACCCTGTTCATTAAGTCCATGAAAGCTACAGGAGCATTTATTAGTCCAAAAGACATAACTACAAATTCATAGTGACCATACCGAGTCCTGAAGGCTGTCTTTGGAATGTCACTATCTCTTACTCTGAGCTGATGATAACCAGATATGAGGTCTATCTTAGAAAAGAAACTATAGCACCCTGAAGTTGGTCGAACAAGTCATCAATCCTGGGGATGGGATATTTATTCTTGATTGTGACTTTGTTCAACTGCCGATAGTCAATGCACATTCGGAGAGAACCATCTTTCTTTTTCATGAAAAATACTGGAGCACCCCATGGAGAGATACTAAGTCTGATGAAGCCCTTATCTAGAAGGTCTTTCAACTGCTCTTTCAATTTCTTAAGCTCGGCTGGAGCCATTCTGTAAGGAGGAATTGAAATGGGCTGGGAATCTGGGAGGAAATATATTCCGAAGTCGATTTTCCTTTCGGGAGGAACTCCAGGAAGATCTTCTTGAAACACTTCTGGAAACTCATTTACTATTGGGACTGACTCAAGAGTTGGGGTTTCGGAGTTTGAATCCTTAACCCGAACAAGATGATAGATATACCCTTTGGAAATCATTTTTTTGTCCTTAAGGTAAGAGATGAATCGACCCATAGGCAGTGAGCTACTAGCCTTCCATTCTAAGACTGGCTCATTTGGAAATGGAAACCGAACGATCCTAGTTCTACAATCGATTGAGGCATAACAGGAATGTAACCAATCCATGCCTAAAATGATATCAAAATCTACCACTTCTAACTCTACAAGATCTGCTGAGGTGACTTTCTGAGAGACTGTGATAGGGAAATTTATATATACTCGTCTAGCTATAACTGGTCACCAACTGGAGTAGAGACTGAGAAGGGTTCTGAAAGAGTTTCTGGACTAACACTGAAGTTTACTGCTATATAGGGAGTTACAAAAGACAGTGTAGCCCCCGGATCTAAAAATGCATAAACATCTAAATGAAAGACTCGTAACGTACAAGTGACCACATTAGGAGAATCTCCTTAGTATTGGTGAGCCTGAAGAGCATACAACCTGTTCTGGCGCTAACCGCCACTTGTACCAGACGAGGCACCCTACTGAGTTGGGTGACGTGCTGGTGCTGCTGGAGCTGTAGACTGAGCCCTATTATTGTTACCTCCTTGCCCCTGACTGGCAGAAGGGAAATCCTTCAACCTAGCCAGACTGACCACACCCAAAGCATCCTTCCTTGCCTGCAAGACACTCGCCCGGATGGTTCTTACCACACTTTGGACAATTGGGAAAGTCTCGTTACCTGAATTACTCCCCTGAGACTTAGAGCCTGATGCCCTACCTTTCTGATCCAATCGAAACCTGGGGGATGGAGCACTAGCTAATGAAGGTGTTGGAGCTATAGACCTTTGCTAAAAATGTGAGCGATTTCCACCACCTGATTTCTGCTGAGAGTATTCATAATTCCCTAATCTAGCCTTCTTGTTGTCCTTAGCCATTTCCCTAATCTTATCCCCTTCAACCTGCTAAGCATGAGTCATAAGCCTAGAGATATTCATATCCTCTAGAAGCATAGCATTCCTACACTCGGTCTTCACTAGGTTGGATACCCCAAACAGAAACTTACTTATTTGTGCCCTTGGATCGGCAACCATATGTGGAGCATACCTGGAGAGTTGAGGGAACTTCAGCCCATACTCTTGGACCGACATTGAACCCTGCTTCAAGTTTATAAACTCTTGTGCCTTAGCTTCTCTCAACTTTCTTGGGAAGAACCTGTCCAGAAAAGCTCCAGTAAAACAATCCCAGGTCACAGGAGCTGCATTCTCACCCCTGTTTTCCTTCCACTGCGTGAACCATATGTGAGCCACATCTTTAAGCTGGTAGGATGCCAACTCCACCATATCATTACCAGTCACTTGCATCACTCCAAAAAATTTCTTAACTTCATTAATGAAGTTTTGTGGGTCCTCACCAACCTGCGACCCTAGAAACTAAGGCGGATTTATCCGAACAAAATCACGAACCCTGACTACAACTGATCCACTATTAGTGTTAGTAGGTACTAGGACTTGTTGATTGTTCTGATTGGCCACATTCTGATCCAATAGTTGGATTGCATTCCAGAATTATGCATTCATAACCTCATGGTCCGGGACTGGAAGAGTAGCGTTAGCATTGCGTGCATTAGCCTTCCGTGCATAAG
The DNA here is from genome assembly GCA_029582245.1 of Solanum etuberosum. Classification (NCBI taxonomy): domain Eukaryota; kingdom Viridiplantae; phylum Streptophyta; class Magnoliopsida; order Solanales; family Solanaceae; genus Solanum; species Solanum etuberosum. The sequence continues at coordinate 31,691 of JAJONR010001719.1, forward strand.
CTCTACGCGGAGGCATGATCTGAAATGCATAATGACGAATTAGAAAGAAGATCATACCCACGCATGATAAGAATAGCAAGAAAGTGAAGTGTTTTCCTAAAACACTTCGTAGCCTCCCTCTCATTAGATGTGGTGCACTTCACACCCATGAAAGAGACTCTACTCAGTGCGTCTTTCAGACATCCTAGGACTCTTGAACCTAATGTTCTAATACCAAGTTTGTCACGCCCCGAGGCTACCCCCTTAACATAACACGGGACCTAGGATCACGAGTGACCCCAAGCTAACTTTGTGTCTGGCATATATCAGGCATGCATACTGAGAATAACTGAATAAAACATATACTATGCGGAAGCTAAAACAATGGATAACCGAAAGTGGGGAATACCCAACTAGTCTGAATGTATAAAACATACTAAGAGTTTAATAACAACTAAAAGGTAAACTCAATAATTCAAGCTGATTCTACTACTATGTCTGAAAAGCCTCTAACTGTGTTGAGTTGCTGGGACATGCCCCCCAGCTAACTCTAACAAAAAATGAAAACTGAATAAAAAGACTAAGTATGAAACACATGTCTATTGTCCTCGAAGTATGAGGACTCACCACTGAAGCTGCTGAAATGCGGATCAAGAATCGATCTAAGCGCGATCTGAATGCTCAGTACCTGAACCTACATAATGAAAGGATGTAGCGCAGAGTATGCGTTAGTACTTGGAATGTATTGAGCATGCAGGATATAGAAACTAAGCTAAACAAATATATATAAGTTGAACAAATCATAACTGAGCAATGTCATAAACTAAGCAAGAATATAAATACTGAACATAACTGAAACGCTAAAATGAATGCAATGACCAAGTAATAATCATGAAAACAACATGATGAACTGAATACTCAAATAGATACTGAAAACCTGGTCAAATGCACTAGGAGTCTGACTGTGGGAGCTACTATTAACCGACATAAAACCACATGAGCTAAACGTGGAGTCCGATGTATACGCCCCATCGAGAGGACCCAATATACCTTGCTAGGGGTATAAAGGCATGACTGGCGTGATCACTAAATCTGATGCACAACAGAGGGGACTTATAATCCTACGGGGGCACGTAGTTTTAGGACTATGAGGGTACGCTGAACCCTAGTCCAACTCGGTGCTAAGTCTACTCCCAACTGAATATGTGTATGACACAAATGTAACTGAATTACTGAATAGGTCAAAATACTGACATGCAATCTGAGAATGCAACATTTATATACTGATAATGTAACATTCGAAATCTGGAGCATGATTCTCTGTTTAACTGACCTAGCAAGTATAATTAGTGAACTAAGAGATTTTATACAAACTAGGGTTCTGAGTTTCATGCAAGAAATTAAGCAAACTTTCCTAGAAATAAGCTATTTCGATTAAGGATACTACAACAGCTAAATCACAACAAATCTCCAAGGTTTTAGAAACCCTTGGTTTAAAGAAGATATGAAAAATCAAGGAACTGACTGAATTCTAGGGATCTAGTGGATGAAAGGAACCCACTAGTGAAATCCCATATACCTGGTGACGAAATATATGGAGAAATCCTTTGGATTTCGGGGTTGAACCTTGAAGAACACTTGGGAGGTTTGGTCGACATTTTCCTCTTCTTTTTGCTCCAAGTTTGGATGATTTTTTGAGAATGAGGGTTCTGGGTAAGTCTGACTAAGTTATTAGGCTTAGACTGAGTAAAACGACCTAGTTTAGGCATTAAACGACGTAGTTTAAGGGCCCAAAGCGTAGGAAAAAGACCAAAATGACCCTAACTTAAAAGCTGACGAAGGTCATCAACGGAGGGACCGTCGGTTAGCTTACCAACCGTCGGTAGGAGTCGTCGGTCAAGCTCTGCCTGACAGGGCTTCACTAAAACAAGCATAACTTGTTACTAGGAGATGGGATTTTAGCAAACTTGGTGGCGTTCGAAAGGGGATTCAATTATCTTTCATTTGATAGTCATGGGCTACCTAATTCATTTTGTGCTAAAAGATATGACCATTTGAAGTTGACCCAACAGCCAATTCCCTCTAATTGGCTGCTGACCCTCACCAACGGTCAGACCTACGGTCCGTTGGTCCAACCACGGACCGTACTAGTTGACCATGGGTGGGATCAGAGACCATCAAACTTGGGACCCAATGATGGACCCCACCTACAGACCGTGGACCACGGCCATAAGTCTCATCTCTAAATCCTAAAATTCTTCTAAGTTTGGGACTGAACCACGGAACCCCACCTACGGTCCGTGGTTCCACCTACGATCCGTGGGTGGTTTCCATTGGTTCTGACACCAGATTCTGAAAAGCTGCATTTTTTCTATTTTCTCGAATCCGAGGTGTTACAAGTTTAGTCCGCCAATCACCAGAATCCATAGCTCCTGCAGCACCTCCCAGAGTCTGAGCAGCCGTCAAATCCATCTTAATTTTTGACTTAATAAAATTCCTTTCTTCACAATCCAAAGAAATGGAACAAAAACTATGTTACTAAATTCTCAAAGAGAATTTATATAGAATCTGAGATAGATTACAGGAGTTGTATATATGTACCTTTAAATTTTACATTCTATATATCTTTAGTTTATGACCAAAAAATTCGATAACTTTTTTAAACTTTATGTCAGTTCAAAATACAGACAAATAAGTTGTAACGGATACAGTAAGAAAATTTACCATTACCAATAGCTTGGTAGTAGCTTTTGGCATGATTATTAAGCAATTAGTCCTAAAAGTCAAATTGATGAAATCTAAAGAATAGAGTTGGTCTAATCATTCACCTTTCTTAAACTTTCAGGTATTTCTTCTTGTTTTTCTTTAATAGGTGGCCGGTAATATGTTTGCTTCAACAACTAAAACGGAACAAAAGAAAAATCCTCTCTAAAGAGCGCCAATTTTGAAGCCCCCTTTTACACTTAGTGAAATCAAGAAAGTCATCCCTCATCATTGCTTTCAGCGATCTCTTATTCGCTCATCCTGCTATCTTGTGCATGGTCTCATATTAATCTACATCTTCTATTATATCGCTACCACTTACTTCCATGTTCTTCCATCCCCGTATTCTTACCTAGTATGGTTTGCTTATTGGATCGTTCAAGGTTGTGTTTCCATTGGAATATGGGTCAATGCCCATGAATGTGGCCACCAGGCATTTAGTCATTACCCGAGGATAAATGACACCATTGGTTTTATCCTCCACTCTGCACTTTTTACACCAATGCATACGTGAATAATCCATTAGGAAGACTATTCATACTTGTATTTACCCTCACCATTGGCTTACCTTTGTACTATGCCATAAATGTTTCAGGAAGACCTTATGATCGCTTTGCAAGTCATTATAATCCATATAGCCCTATTTATCATGATCGTGAAAGGCTACAAATTTACATTTCTTATGTAGGTGTAATTGCAACTAGTTATGCATTGTATCGCTTTGCATGCACGCAGGGGTTAGCTTGGCTTGTATGCATCTACGGGGTACCCCTCCTAATTATTTTGGACTGGGTCGAGCCTTTGAGTGTTATTTTCAATAAAATGATCATATAGATATATAATGTATCGATATGTATATATAATGTATCAATATTTGTATAATAGTGTATGCTTGCGCATTGATTAGGTATAACTATATGTTGAAGATGCATGTACATCTATATATATATATATATATATATATATATATTGCAAATTGATACAAAAAAAGTATACATTGCAGATCAATTTTATTTCCCAATCCCAACTGACTCAAATCTTCTGTATACAGTCTCAAAATATAGATATGAGATCCTCTCAATGTGTCGAGTATTTTGATATATATTATCACTCGAAATAATTAACGTTTTCCGCACGTCCATTTTTAAAATTGAGCTTTAAAAATGGAAGAAGAAGTGTTTAAACCTTTTATTGTATTTAATTAGATCTATGTCGGAATCGGTGTCTGTCAGCTCATTGTAGGAACCCAGCTCATTTTTAAAATTTGTTCCACCTTGTGCAGCAAGTCTACATGTATTTTCAGGAAAGTGGATAAGCTGTGGAGATGAACAAAGAGCCTACAAGATCAACTATGATGGCAGATTGCTTATGTTTTTTGTTTATTATGTTAAGGCATGTGACCCTATTCTGTTTTCATGCATCAGACAAATATTTTAGATGAAGTATTTGTTGTACATGTTTTTGGTTAAACTTCAATGAAGATTGCTACTTAATAGTAAGGGATAATACATAAACATTATCCTTAACTTGGATTCAGCTGACAACTATAACCTTTAACTTTGGGTGTGTACGAGTACATACTTAAGTTGTATAAAATTGAACAAATAGATACATTTGTCCTACGTGACATCCTACATGACAATTTTGTGTCCTATGTGGTGTCATATATGTATCATGCCACGTAGGACAGATGTATTTACTTGTTCAATTTTATACAAGTTTTGTTATGCAATCTGTATTCTAAACAATACTGGTGATAACAAAAACTATGCAGAAACGACAAATTTCCAAAGTTTAAATCACCCAGTAAAGAACAGAAATTAATTAACAAAAAACTAAAATCTATAAAACGTACCAGAATCTGTATGAAACAGAATGGAAAGAAAATCGAGCCCACTGAATGCACAGTATCCCCTTAAGGAAATTATTCCCCTCTAGTATCCGAGGTTTTAATTGGAATATATCCTCCCAGGATAGAACGATCTTAATCACCAGTGTATTGATACCCAAAACTCTAGTATCAGCGAACCACTCAACGACAGTAAAGTACACGAATAAAATTTGTGCATAAGAAGAAGAAGAAGTCAGATGATCTTTCAACATCCTAATTGATGACTTGCCTTAAGCCGTAAACCCATTCCCTTAGATGATCTTTCAACTGCCTCTCTCACTAGGCCTTTCGTTAGTGGATCTGACACATTATCTCTTGACTTCACATAGTCAATTGTGATAATACCACTAGAGAGTAGTTGTCTTACAATATTATGTCTCTGTTGTATATGACGAGACTTCCCGCTGTACATGACGCTCCCTGCCCTACCTATTGCTGCTTGACTATCACAATGTATGCATATAGGTCCCATAGGTTTGGGCCAGAATGGGATATCCTCTAAGAAATTTCGGAGCCATTCAGCTTCTTCACCGATCTTATTTAAGGCAATAAATTTAGATTCCATTGTGGAGCGAGCGATACATGTCTGTTTGGACGATTTACAAGAGATTGCTCCTCCACCAAGTGTAAACACATAACCACTTGTGGATTTTACTTCATTTGACCCGGTGATCCAATTTGCATCACTATATCCTTCAATCACGGCAGGATATTTATTATAATGTAAACCATAGTGTTGTGTATGTTTCAGATACCCCAACACACGTTTCATTTCCATCCAGTGAGTTTGATTAGGATTACTAGTGAACCGACTCAGCTTCCTAATAGCACATGCTATATCTGGTCGCGTACAATTCATAATATACATCAAACTTCCCAACACTCTGGCATATTCCAAATGAGAGTCACTTCCACCTTCATTCTTTTGAAATGTAAAGCTTATATCAATTGGAGTTTTGACATCATTTAAATTCAAGTACTTGAACTTATCCAATACTCTTTCAATATAATGAGATTGAGATAATGCTATTCCTTGAGGAGTTTTGAGAATCCTGATCCCTAAGATCAAATCAGAAACTCCTAAGTCCTTCATATCGAACTTGTTGGACAGCATGCGCTTAGTAGCATTTATATCGTCAATATCTCTACTCATTATTAACATGTCATCAACATACAGACAAACAATGACTTCATGATTCGGAACATTTTTAATGTAAACACATTTATCATATTCGTTAATCTTGAATCTATTTTCCAACATCGTTTGGTCAAATTTAGCATGCCATTGTTTGGGTGCTTGTTTGAGCCCATAAAGCGACTTAACAAGCCTGCACACTTTCTCTTATTTACCAGGAACTACAAACCCTTCAAGTTGTTCCATGTAAATTTCTTCCTCCAACTCTCCATTTAAGAATCCATTTGGTGGATTTTAAGATCATGCACTGTCGCTAGTGCTATTAACATCCTAATTGATGTTATCTTTGTTACTGGACAGTATGTATCAAAGTAGTCCAGACGTTCTTTTTGTATATATCCTTTGACTACAAGTCTAGCCTTATATTTTTCAATAGTCCCATCGGCTTTCATTTTCCTTTGAAAGATCCACTTTGATCCTAAAGGTTTATTTCTTGGAGGAAGATCAGCCAATTCCCAAGTATGGTTACTCAAAATTGATTCGATCTCACTATTGACTGCTTCTTTCCAATAAGTTGACTCAAACGAAGACATCGCTCCTTTAATTGTTTGAGCCTCATTTTCAAGCAAGAATGCCACAAAATCTGGTCTTAAAGAAATGGATTTCCGTTGACGATTACTACGCCTATGATCCTCGTTAGATAGTGTATTTTTCATTGATTCTTCCTGTGGTCATTTAGGTCTTTCACTTGTCGACTCACATTCAGTTTTATACGGATAAATGTGTTAAAAGAACTCAGCATTATCTGACTCAATTACCGTATTAACATGAATTTCAGGATTATCATATTTGTGAACCAAAAACCGACAGGCCTTACTATTCACAGCATATCCAATAAATACACAATTCACTGTTTTAGGTCTAATTTTCACCCTCTTGGGTAAAGGAACCTCTACCTTGGCTAAACACCCCCACACTTTGAAATATTTCAAGTTGGGTTTCCTTCCTTTCCATAACTCATATGGAATTGATTGCATTTTACTATGGGGTACCCTATTGAGTGTCTTGTTAACCGTAAGGATGGCTTCCCCCCACAGGTTTCGCAGTGAACCAGAACTGATTAACAAGGCATTCATCATTTCCTTTAATGTTTTGTTCTTCCGTTCCGCCAATCCATTTGATTGTGGTGTATAGGGTGCAGTAGTTTGATGAATAATACCATATTCCAAACATCTCTGCAAAAGGAGATTCGTATTCTCCACCCCTATCACTCCGAATCATTTTTATCTTTTGATTTAATTGATTCTCCACTTTATTTTTGTATTGCTTAAATGCATCAATTTCTTCATCCTTACTATTAAGCAAATATACATAACAAAATTGAGTGCAATCGTCAATAAAAGTTATAAAATAGTTTTTTCCACCACGAGATGGTATTGACTTCATATCGCATATATCTATGTGAATTAAGTCTAAAGGTTTTGAATTCCTGTCAACAGACTTATAAGGATGTTTAACAAACTTACATTCAACACAAATTTCACATTTTGATGTATCACATTTGAAGTCAGGCAATACTTCTAAAATAATCAATTTTCGCAAGGCTTTATAATTTACATGTCCCAAACGGGCATGCCATAAATCATTTGACTCCAATAAGTAAACAGATGCAGAATTCTTATCAATACTGTCAATAACCATTACATTCAATTTGAAGAGGCCCTCAGTGAGGTAGCCCTTTCCTAAGAACATCTCATTCTTACTTATTACAGCTTTGTCACTAACTAGGACACACTTAAGCCCGTTCTTAATGAGCAGTGCAACAAAAACTAGATTCTTTCTAATAGTAGGAACGTGCAGAACGTTGTTCAAAGTCAACACCTTGTCGGATGTCATTTTCAACATTACTTTCCCAGTTCCTGCAATCCTTGTTGTTGTTGTGTTCCCCATGAAAAAAATCTTCATCGAACTCAGCAGGAGTATATGTTGCAAAGGCTTCTTTTGCAGAGCAAATATGTCGAGTGGCACCTGAGTTGAGAAACCACTCCTTGGGATTTCCAACTAAGTTGCACTCCGAGATCATTGCATAGAGGTCATCTGCATCTTTCATATCTTCCACGATGTTTTCTTGACTTTTGGCTTTGTCCTTGTCCTTTCTTGGAGCACGACAGTCAGAAGACTTATGACCAGCCTTACCACAGTTGTAACAGTTGCCCTTGAATTTCTTCTTGGCCTGTTCTGACTTCTGTCTGTTGGACTTCTTTCTCTTTTTGCCTTTGGTGGGGGCTTCTTCAACAATATTAACTCACATTATTGTCGAACTCCTACGAGACTTCTTTTTGGCGGTCTTGTTATCTTCCCCGATCTTGAGCCGAATCACAAGATCTTCAAGCTTCATTTCCTTGCGTTTGTGCTTTAAATAATTATTGAATTCAGTCCACGAAGGAGGTAACTTCTCAATCATTGCAGCCACTTGAAAAGCTTCATTAACTACCATGTCCTCAGCAATCAGATCATGGAAAATAAGTTAAAGTTCCTGCACTTGTGATCCAATAGTTTTACTATGTGATATTTTATAGTCTAAAAACTTTGCGACCATAAACTTTTTCAAGCATGCATCATCTGTCTTATATTTTCATCAAGTGCATTCCACAATTCTTTCGAAGTTGTCACTGCACTAAAAACATTATATAAGTCATCCTCTAAAGCACTTAAAATGTAGCCCTTACTTAGGAAGTCTGCATGTTTCCATTCTTCAATAATCATGATTTTTTCTCTGTCTGGCATATCAGCAGCAGGCACTAGAGTTTCTTCATTGGTAAACTTCTGCAGACCAAGAGTGGTAAGCCAGAAAAATACCTGTTGCTGTCATTGATCTTAGGCGTATTTATACGCCAAAGTTGTCAATATTTGCCCATGATGTGATTGAATTAATTAATAATCTTGAGTCTATTAGCTTGATTTTGTTGAACTTACGATGATAATGCACTAAAACACATGATTAGTTGTTTCAGGAATTCTCAAGGAGATTGGAGTCGAATTGAAAAACTGAGATGCAAGGACAGGAGAAAAATAAACTAAGTATGGAAGCACCTATGCCAGGCGCACTGCTAGGCGTGACGCGCCACAACAGTGAGGACAGAAGACTTGGCCTGGCGCGATGCCAGGCGCGACGTGCCACAAGTGATACTTCAGAGGACAGTGCCTGACGCGAAGCCCCAGCTCTTGTCGGACATTTCCAGTGAAAATTGTATTAAAAAGGATTCCTTGTAGGTTTAGACTTTGGCTCTAATTTTCCCAACTTCTACAAATAGACCCTTCGGGATAATTTGTAGGGAGTTCGACATAATTTTGGTGTGCAAGAGCAAGTTCCATCGTTTGTAATAGGTTTCAATTTTCTAACTCTTCTTATTTCCAGAAATCTCATGAACAATTATATTTTGTGGTTTTTGAATATTATGAGAGGCTAAACGCCCTAGTTCTGAGGCTGTAGCTACGGATTAAATGTTGATTATTTAAGGTTCTTGAATTAATTCTTGGTTGTCATTATAAGTTACTTCTATATTCTTGTTTTAGTATTTTATGCCTGCGCACTATAAGATAAATCTATTGTCTATTCTTAAATCGAGAAACGAGAGAGTAGATAGACCAGAGAATATAGAAAGCTCGATCATCCATTGTGAGTTGATGTGTGTTCAGGAGTGACGCCCGGACGAACAACTTGCTTGGTTATGAAACAGGATGAAATATAAATGCTCGCCAGTTAGGCCTGCTATCCCCGCTCAACGATGTAATTAGATAGCTAACTGGAGTAGGCGACTAGAGGTCGAGAGACCCGACTCATACAATTAACCCTGTAAACAGTAACTTGATAACCAAAATTAGTTCACTGCCTAAGATATGATACATGAAATCCATTGCATGTTGCTGCCCTGGAATAGTCTTTTACTTGCTTAAACACCATCGTAAAGTTGTTCGTAATTGGCTACTTTTAGTTATTGCATAAGTAGGAATAGAAGTTACTAATCATCACCATCTTTTTAAACGGTTACTTTTGTTTAGTTGTAGAGTTAAGTGTTAAATATAAGTCAATCACAAGTCCCTTGGGAACGAAAACTCACTTCTTGAAGAAACTATATTACTTGAGACACTACGTACACTTGTGCGTGCAATTGGGAGCAACAAGTTTTTGGCGCCACTGCTGGGGACTTAGAAATTAATTTATATTCGTTTTTCTTAAGTCTACAATTAGATTGTTCAGGTGTTAATAACTTGATCTTAGCTCTTTTATTGCAGGAACTTGACTCTCAAGTCTGGCTTGGAAAGGAGAACTTGTCGAACCAGACGACGAACCTGAAAGAGCTTTATGCCGACGTAGAAAAATGACTAATCAAGGACGTCAGGGAGAATTGGGGTTGGGTCTTCAGGAAGACAATGAGGGTAACAACCAAGAAAACATAAACAACCAAGACCCAGAGTTATTACCCCCTATCATACCAGCAAGACCAGTCCGTGATGTGGCAGTCCCACTCACAGCCAATGTGGCGTCTAGTATAAGGAAACCACCACCGGGGGTTAGATTTGAACTAAAACAAAACATGGTACAGCTCATCCACTCGATGGGCCAATTTACCGGTCTCCCCCAAGAGGATCTCAAATCCACATTAGGAACTTTTTAGAGATTAGTGATACATACATCCCAAATGGAGTCTCACCGTACTATGTGAGGCTGACTTTGTTCCCATACTCATTGTTAGGAGCTACCAGGCAGTGGTTAGATTCAGAACCACCAAACTCCATCACTACATGGGATTATCTAGCAAAGAAGTTCTTAAGTCGATTCTTTCCATCCGGAAAAACCACACGGTTGAGGAGTGAGACTTTAAGTTTTAAGTAGAAACATGGGGAGGATATGTACTAAGCATGGGTTCGTTTCAAACAAATGTTGAATTCTTGCCCGCACCACTACCAAGCTAATGAGGTACTTGCTCACATATTCTTTGAAGGTTTAGATTATAATGCACGTGTACTTCTTAATAGTGCAGCAGGTGGACAAGCCTTAGCAAAAACCCATGAGGAGCTATTCGACTTACTAGATAGACTCTCAGAAGGAAACCCAGTTTATAAAGGGGAAATGCCTAGAACCACAACCCAAAGGGCCGCGGGAATCTTAGATGTAGATCAAGCCACCACCGTAAATGCCAAACTAGATGCGATGCAACATAACATAACCATGCATTTCAAACAAATGTCCCTAAACCAATCATTGATTAATATGGTACAACAGGCAGCTAGTTGGTATGGAGTATGTGGTAGTGGAGCTCATGAAACCGAACTATGTGAGGCAAACCCGGATTTCGTAAACTATGTGGGTAATGCGCAAAGAGGTGGAGGTCAGCAAAACTACAGTAATACCTATAACTCTAGTTGGAGGAACCATCCTAACTTCTCATGGGGTGGGAACCAAAACAAAAACCAAGCGCAAGGGCCTAACCAATACCGTTCACAAGGGGCTGGGCAGCAATACCAAAATCCTAGCCAGGGCGTAAATCCGAGTGCACCAAAGGGAGGAATGACATATGAGGAGGTAATCCAAAAGCTTATGGCTGAACTAGGTACAAAGATAAATGCTAGGATAGATAAGCAGGATGAGAAACTAAGAAACATCCAAATGTCTCAAATGAGCTTAGAGAAACAAGTTGCGCAAGTAGCCAATTCTCTTAACTTGCGCCCCCAAGGTGGACTGCCCGGTGACACTGAACCCAACCCAAAACAATTGAATGCGGTAAGTACTAGAAGTGGGTTGAAACTAGAGGAACTAGCTCCAAAAAAGAGAGATACTGAGGCAGGTAATAAAGAAAAGAAAGTGGAAGAGGTGGTACAGAGCTCCAATGTTGAGAGGTCCGTCCCTCAAAAAAACCACCCCCTCCGTTTCCACAAAGGCTCAGAAAGCAGAATGAAGATGAATGCTTCGGTAAGTTTCTCTCTCTCCTTAAACAGGTTCACATTAACCTGCCTTTGGTTGACATTTTACAGGGTATTCCGAAGTATGCTAAGTACGTGAAGGAAATAGTGGCTAACAAGAGGAGGCTCATGGAGTATGAAACAGTAGCACTTACTGAGGAGTGCAGCTCTAGAATTCAGAATAGATTACCCAAGAAGTTAAAAGATTCAGGTAGTTTTACTGTGAAAATTACAATTGGACAAAGTGTGCATGTCTGGGGGTTGTGTGATTTGGGTGCGAGCATTAATCTCATGCCTTTATCATTGTATAAAAGCTTGGGTTAGGTAGTCCAAAACAGACCACTGTCAATCTCCAACTCGCTGATAGGTCTATTGCTAGGCCAGAGGAAGGGTAGTAGAAGATGTGTTAGTACAAGTAGGTTCCTTGATCTTTTCGGTGGATTTTGTGGTCTTAGACTTTGAACTCGATTCTGAAGTTCCATTCATTCTGGGATGTCCGTTCTTAGCTACGGGGCGGGCATTGATTGATGTAGCAGCTGGACAGTTAACTATGAGGGCACATGATAAGGTTGAAGTGTTTGATATCTACCGCACCTTGAAATTGCCTTCCATCTATGAAGAGTTGTTCGTCATTACAGTTGTACATCACGCAGTAGAATCGCAGCTCATTACACCCGATGATCCCTTAGAAAGAGTGTTAGTGGGGCATGATGTAAATGGAGATACTGAGGCTCAAGGGATAGAGAAGTGTTTGAATCTGGCAGTCATGGAGATAAATAAGCATAGAGTAGAGCCATTAGATCGTGAGTTAGGGCCTCCACCCAAACCCTCAATCGAAAAAGCTCATAATTTAGAATTGAAAACTTTGCCTGCTCACCTAAGGTATGCGTATTTGGGTACTAACGAAACTTTAGCTGTAATACTTTCTGCATAGTAGTCTGAAATACAGGTTAATGCGGCATTGAGGGTCCTAACGCGGAGAAAAAGAGCTATTGGATGGCAGATGGCTGATATTCATGGGATTAGTCTAGCGTTATGTATGCATAAAATCTATATGGAAGAGGATCACAAACCGAGTGCACAACATCAACGTAGACTAAATCCTTAGATGAAAGAAGTGGTGAGAAAAGAAGTAATAAAGTGGCTAGATGCTAGAATTGTGTACCCAATTTCTGATAGTAAGTAGGTAAGTCCTGTGCAGTGTGTTCCCAAGAAGGGAGGTATGACAGTGGTAAGGAACGAGAAAAATGAGTTGATTCCTACTAGAACAGTGACCGGATAGAGGATTTGTATGGATTACCGGAAGCTGAATGATGACACCCGAAAAGATCACTACCCGATTTCCTTCATTGATCAGATGCTTGACCGACTAGCAGGGCAGGAGTACTATTTTTTCTTAGATGGGTATTCCGGATATAACCAGATTTTAATTGCACTCGAGGATCAGGAAAAGACCACATTCACTTGTCCTTATGGTACCTATGCTTTCAAACGCATGCCATTCGGACTTTGCAATGCACCGGCAACTTTTCAAAGGTGTATGATGACCATTTTTCATGATATGGTGGAGGACTTTTTAGAGGTGTTCATGGATGATTTATCTGTCTTTGGGAAGTCTTTTGAGGTATGTCTCCAGAATCTTGATAAAGTACTTGCTAGGGGTGAGGACACTAACTTGGTGCTAAATTGGGAAAAGTGTCCTTTTTTGGTTATAGAGGGGATAGTGTTGGGACATAAGGTGTCGAAGTCGGGATTAGAGGTTGATAAAGCCAAAGTAGAAGTTATTGAAAAATTGCCCCCTCCTCTTTTTGTAAAAGGGGTGTGAAGTTTCCTTGGTCATGCAGGTTTTTACCGGAGATTCATCAAGGATTTTTCCAAGATTGCAAGACCTATGTGCAGTCTTTTGGAGAATGAGGTGAAATTTAACTTTGATGAGATGTGCTTGAAAGATTTTGAGATGTTGAAGAGGAACTTGATTGAGTCTCCCATCTTAATTGCTCCTAATTGGGAATTACCATTTGAACTCATGTGTGATGCAAGCGACGTAGCAGTGGGTGCAGTGTTGGGACAAAGAAAAGATAAGGTGTTCCATTCGATCTATTATGCAACTATTAGGTACTTATTCAACAAGAAAGATTCCAAACCAAGGCTTATTCGGTAGATATTGCTTCTCCAAGAATTTGACCTGGAGATCAAAGATAGAAAGGGTACTGAGAATCAAATAGCTGATCATTTTTCTAGGTTGGAAGATTTTTCACATGTACATGAAGAGGAAAAAATCCGGGAAGAGTTTCCGGATGAACAGTTGATGGCACTAGATATTTCCCATGTGCCTTGGTATGCGAACATAGTAAATATGATAATTAGTGGAGATTACCCTCCGGGTTCAACCACCCAACAAAAGAAAAAGCTCAATCATGATGCTAAGTTCTATATCTAGGATGAACAATTCTTATTCAAGAAAGGAGTGGATCGGGTGGTGAGAAGATGTATTCCGGAGTATGAGGTTCAAAAAGTGCATGAAAGTTGTCATGCTAACCCATATGGAGGTCACCATAGAGGAGAGCGCACGGTGCATAAGGTACTACAATCTGGTTTCTTTTGGGCCTCTTTATTTAAAGATTTTATTGCTTTTGTGAAGGCTTGTGATAAATTCCAAAGGTTGGGTACTATATCAAGGAGACATGAGATGCCACTAAGAAACATTCTTGAGGTGGAAATTTTTTATGTGTGGGGTATTGACTTCATGGGTCCCTTCCCACCATCCAATGGAAACCAATATATCCTTGTGGCTGTTGATTATGTGAGTAAATGGGTTGAGGCGGTAGCTCTTCCCTCGAATGATTTAAGAGTTGTGATTAAATTCATCAAGAAGAACATTTTTACTCGGTTTGGTACTCCAAGGGAAATCATAAGTGATGGAGGTAAGCATTTCATTAACTATCTAGTGAAAAATCTTCTTGCTAAGTATGGTATTCGTCATAAAGTTGCTACAGCTTACCATCCTCAAACGAGTGGCCAAGTGGAAGTTTCGAATAGAGAGGTGAAGCAAATCTTGCAGAAAATGGTGAATGCACAAAGAAAGGATTGGTCTGAGAAGCTGGATGATGCGTTGTGGGCGTATAGAACTGCATACAAGACACCCATAGGGACTTCTCCCTATCACATAGTGTTCGGAAAAGCATGTCATCTTCCGGTTGAACTAGAACACCAAGCTTATTGGGCGATAAAGAGGTTAAATCTTGACCCCGAGTTAGCCGGTAGGAAGAGAGTGGATCAACTGCATGAACTTGAGGAGTTTAGGCTCCATGCATATGAGAATGCCAAGCTCTACAAAGAAAAGACGAAAAGGTGGCATGACAAGCACATATTTCCTCGCACTTTCACTCTGGGAGAAAAGGTACTACTCTTTAAATCTAGATTGAGGTTATTCCCCGGAAAACTAAGGTCTAAATGGCGTGGTCCCTTCGAAGTGGTAAGAATGACACAACATGGTGCCGTTGAACTTAAAGGTGAACATGGCCCAACGTTCTTGGTGAATGGGCAAAGAGTTAAGCACTACTTTGGGGAAGATGTGGATCGTGATCGGGAGGCTCTTGAGCTGAATGACGAATGATCCAAGCTGAGTCGAGTCGCGACGTTAAACCTAGCACTACACGGGAAGCAAACTGTGAACACTATGTAATAGATAGGTAGTTTGTTTTGAATTTTTGTTTTAGCGTACTTTAATTTCTTAGAATCTAGGAAGTATGTTTATTTTATTAGTTTTAGCTAGATAGGATTTTTCATTATTTTGTAACTTAGTTTGTAATAGTAAAAAAAAAAAAAAAAAAAAGACTGAAGCCAGGCGCACTGGCTGGCATGCCGCGCCTGGCCTGTAACTACAGAGCCTAACTCCAGGCGCTCTAAGTGGCGCGCCGCGCCAGGAGTCCGACTTCATAGCGCCAACGCCCAGAATTCCAGATTTTTGAAAGGTCAAACCCGAGCCAACTCGTTCCAACCCCTTAAATTCCCCATAAAACCCATTCATCCCCCATTCTCCATACAATCCAACCAAAAATTCTCCCCAAATCTCTCTAAATTCCTCTCCTTCTTCTTCTCTAAACCCTTCCTCTTCCTTCAACTATCAATCTTCCAACTCTTCTTCTTCCTAATTTCCCCCATAAATACCCCCACATTCCACTATTCCAAATCCTCCAACTCTCTCTCTCACTTTAAATTTTTTTTTTTCCTTTCTTCTCTCTCTCACTGCCCAACCCGACCCCCCTCCCCTCTATTTTTTCTTAACATTTTTTCTTTTTTCTATCTTCTTCTTCTAGTAGGTACTCATGGAACCCAAAGCTAGGAATGTTACAAGCGGAGCGGGTTCTAAGCGGAATAGAAAGGGGGAAGCTTCTGGATCTTCAAGTAACCGGGAACCATTTCAAAAATTTGGCAAGAAGGTTGTGGACGGGTATGGGCACGAATGGTTTGAGTGCCAAAAAGAGGTAAAATACCTTGGAGATGAATTCGTGAATGAGGTAAGGTTGCAAACCCAATTTCCGGTTATTTATAATATTGTGAATGCTCTTGGGCTGCGATTTATGTTTGAGGATCAGGGTGACTGTAATTTAACATTAGTTCGGGAATTTTATGCTAATTGGAACATGGAAACCCGGTTCAACAAGACCGTTCCAATTTGGGGTGAGGATGTGAGGTTTACTTCCAAGATGCTAAATTTGTTTTTGGGTACCCCTAACTGTGATGCTGAGGATTTTAATAGGTTGAAGGAAAACCCCCATTATAGAGATATACTTCATACATTGTGTGCTAGGTGGGATAGAAGTAAGGACACTGGGAGGCATTCTACCCTACACTATGCTAATTTTAATCAGGTTGCGAGAGTTTGGTTGAAAATTGTATGTAGTGTCTTTTTACCGGCCAAGCACCTTACCGATGTGACGAGAGATGGGGTGGTGTTGGTTTACATGTTGATGAAAGGGATGCCCATTAATGTTGGGGAAATTTTAAGACAAAATATGATGAAGTTTAGAAATAACATGCGGTAGCGATTTTGTTATTGGGGATGATTACTCGGTTACTGAGGGCTGAGGTAATAGAGGAGGAGGAGTTAGACATGAATGTTGCTAGGCACCCCCACTTTGTATGCAAAATGGTAGATGTCACTCGGACCAAGGCACTCGACACGTCCCATGGACCTGTCTTATCGGCTCCGAAGTGGCAGGCACGTGATGATAGTGTAATGGCTCGTAAGTTTGGTATGGTTGCATTGCAACTGAGGATTGGGGGCCGCCCGGTCACGAATGATGAGATGGAGACCTTGGCAGAACGCTACCCGTTGACAGAGAGTGCAGCGTATCTTTGCAGGGTTGGTCCAGCATTTCAGGAGCTCTTGATGATGATGAGGCCACTGCGGACGAGGAGATGGTTGATGATGAGGAGGATGATGTTGTTGATGAGGACGCCAATGCTTTGATGGTGTTCGATGGAGGTCGTGATGATGACGACGAGGCCTAGAGGCCTGAGGGAGTATTTCTACCTCTGTACTTTGCTTTTAATTGTAAGCTCTGAGGACAGTGGTAATCTTTAAGTGTGGGGTGGGAGATATATCTCTTTTGTATATAAGTTTTTTTCTAATGCTTTATCGAGTCTAAAAAAAAAATTAGGATTGTTTTTATTTTGGGTTCCTCAGCGTTTGTTTTCGGTACTTTTACTGAGGATAGTCCCTTTGAACCGATTAGGATTAGTGTTATTGCTTTATTGAGTTGTAGAGTCTTCATAGGAGTGACAGTTCCTGATGATGGATGGATGACAACCGTCTTAAGGGAAAATTAGTCACTTAGAAGAGTAGAATTGAGAAACCAACCTTGGTATTTTGAAACTATGTCCGAAAAAGTTAACCAGACGTCATGGGTAGTCACAATTGGAAAAATGCAAAAGAATGATAACCTTGAAACAAGCATGTGTTCTTTGTTTTGACTCTGAATGAATTTAAGTTGGGGCTTAATTGTGTAGCAATACCGTAATGCAAGTTGTATGAGCATGCTAGTATGATATATCCTTATATGTGTCATGATGCCATGTGTGGTGAGTTATTGTTTGGTTTTTGCTTCAATTGATATCTAGAACTTGCCCAATGTGTGTTAAATGAGTAGCTAGTATGACTTAGGAAATATGATTGAGGCGTTTCTTTGAAAAAGCCAATTCTTGACTCTAATTGTATGCCTACCAATGAAATTACCCTTAGTAAAGCCCCATTGAGCCTTTAGCCTTGTTTGTTTGATAAGCCACGTGATAAGCCAAAACCCTTTTGATTGATACCAAAGTCTTTGATCCCAATGTAATCCTTAATGCACTATGTTAAGAAGAAAAGTTGAAAACGTTGGTTGATGGAAAAAGGGCGGAAATGCTATGATATGTGGGGAATAAAAGTTTTTTTAAAAAAAAAGGAAAAATTTGTTGTGGCCCTGGTCCTTAGTGGACAATGTGCACCTCAATTCTATTGGGGGTGGCTAGTTCAGAGTATGCTCAAAACATTGATCCTGGTCCTATCAAGGATATTGTGCACCTCAATTGAGGGTGGCTAGTGCAAAGGCATATATATAAAAAATAAAAATAAAAAAGATAAGAAAATAAAGGGGCAAAGATGGAGCAACAAAAAAGGTAAAATATTCATGAAGTGTGTACTAAGAAGAACGAAAAGCTAAGTAGGATGTTTGTTGGCAAAGCAATGACATGTGCAGTAGGGAGGTGTAGTCACTAAAATGAGTCCTAAATATTTCCTCCCTTACCCTAAGCTAACATTAAAACCAAATAGCAGTCCTCCTGATTCTATGAGAAATATGATGTGAAAGTAAAAATACACTATGGGCAAGCTTATGGCATGTTGAGAAAAGTAAGAACGTCATTTGTGAGAGTGAGTGGAATGTTCGGAAAATAGGCCTTGTTTTTAATATGATTGCTTGAGTGAAAGGCTATACTAAACACAAATAAGTGAGGGCATTCATGGCATATGTTTGGATTGTCTAATTGGTATGTTTGTATGAGTTTGCATTAGCTCGGAAAAATAATAAAGGAGTCATTCTTTAAGCATATGTGTTGTAACTTGGTGTATAAGTTTTGAAATGTTGCATCCAATGTGAACTACAAAATCATGATTAAATGTGTTTATTTGATTTTAAGGTGGGTTGATAAGTCCAAGGGTTATGAAAAGGAGTTGATAGTCTAAAGATTGTTTGAGGACAAACAAAGGTCTAAGTGGGGATGGTGATCTTAGGCGTATCTATATGCCAAAGTTGTCAATATTTGCCCATGATGTGATTGAATTAATGAATAATCTTAAGTCTATTAGCTTGATTTTATCAAACTTGAGATGATAGTGCACTAAAACACATGATTAGTTGTTTCAGGAATTCTCAAGGAGATTAGAGTCGAATTGAAAAAGTGAAATGCAAGGACGGGCGAAAAATAAACTAAGTATTGAAGCACCTATGTCAGGCGCACTGCGACGTGCCACAGCAATGAGGACAGAAGACTTGGTCTAGCGCGACGCGCCACAAGTGATACTTCAGAGGTCAGTGCCTGGCGCACTGGCTGGCGCGAAGCCCCAGCTCTTGTCCGACTTTTCCAGCGAAAATTGTATTAAAAAGGATTCCTTGTAGGTTTAAACTTTGCCTCTAATTTTCCCAACTTCTATAAATAGACCCTTAGGGATAATTTGTAGGGAGTTCGACATTATTTTGGTGTGCAAGAGTAAGTTCCATCGTTTGTAATAGGTTTCAATTTTCTAACTCTTCTTATTTCCGAAAATCACATGAACAATTGTATTTTATGGTTTTCGAATATTATGAGAGGCTAAACGCCCTAGTTTTGGGGTTGTAGCTCCGGATTGAATGTTGATTATTTAAGGTTCTTGAATTAATTCTTGGTTGTCATTATAAGTTACTTCTATATTCTTGTTTTAGTATTTTATGCTTGCGCACCATAAGATAAATCTATTGTCTATTCTTAAAATTGAGAGAGGAGAGAGTAGATAGACCAGAGAATATAGAAAGCTCAATCATCCATTGTGATTTGATGTGTATTCAGGAGTGACGCCCAGACGAACAACTTGCTTGGTTACGAAACAGGATGAAATATAAATGCTCGCCAGTTAGGCCTGCTATCCCCGCGCAACGATGTAGTTAGACAGCTAACTGGAGTAGGCGACTAGAGGTCGAGAGACCCAACTCATACAATTAACCCTGTAAATCAGTAACTTGATAACCGAAAATAGTTCATTGCCTAAGATATGATACATGAAATACATTGCATGCTGCAGCCCTGGAATAGTCTTTTACTTGCTTAAACACCATCTTAAAGTCGTTCGTAATTGGTTACTTTTACTTATTGCATAAGAAGGAATAGAAGTTACTAATCATCACCATCTCTTTAAACGGTTACTTTTGTTTAGTTGTAGAGTTAAGTGTTAAATATAAGTTAATCACAAGTCTCCTTGGAATGAAAACTCATTTCTTGAAGAAACTATATTACTTGCGCGACCACGTACACTTGTGTGTGCAATTGGGAGCAACAGCCATCCTTTGAAATTCACACCAGAGAATTTTCTCGGTTTCTCTGCTGGTTGTACAGCAGTTCGGGTTGGTGCAGCAACAGCCACCCAAGTCGTAGCATTTTCAATTGTCATTTCTGATAAACAAAAATTGATACAACTGATTCAGTAAGCAATGACTTAAATTGCAAACTTAATAGGAGTATAAAACCACGAAGGTCTTTGTCTCCACCAGAAACACAAATTAAAAATTAAATATAATTTCCTTTAGATTGTTATGCAATCTGTATTCTAAACAATACTGGTGATAACAAAAACTTTACAGAAACAGCAAATTTCTAAAGTTTAAATCACCCAGTGAAGAACAGAAATTAATTAACAAAAAACTAAAATCTGTAAAACGTACCAGAATCTGTATGAAACAGAATGGAAAGAAAATCGAGCCCACTGAATGCACAGTGTCCCCTTAAGGAAATTATTCCCCTCTAGTATCTGAGGTTTGAATTAGAATATATCCCCCCAGGATAGAACGGTCTTAATCACCAGTGTATTGATACCCAAAACTCTGGTGTCAGCGAGCCACTCAGCGGTAGTAAAGTACACGAATAAAATTTGTGCAGAAGAAGAAGAAGAAGTCAGAAATTCTTAAGTGAAAAGTCTGAGGATTCACAGGTATTTATAGCCAAGAAGCACTGGTTCTGAAAGGTTACAACCTTTCAGAAACCACACGACCATTCATGAAAGTTTGCAACCTTTCAAACGGTCATGGTTGTTCTTGAAAGTTGCAACCTTTCAGAACAGTCATCTCCAACGGTGGGAAATTCAAATAAAACGGAAAAGTGTTTTAAATAAAATGGGTCGTGCGGATTCAAGTCGGGTCGGGACGTTTTAGCTAATTATTTAAATAATTAAAATGTTTTGGCCATTTAATTAATTAAATAAATAATTAAAATAAACTTTGTCCAAAAAATAATCTCTCGATCGATCATTTTCCAAAAAGCTGAAGCCGTAGCTGAGTCGAGCGAGTGACGACGACAGCGCGAGGGGGTCCCTCTTTCCAATCCTTTTAATAACTAATAGAAGTGTTTCTCTATTTAAACACTTCAATTTTTCTTTCCACCAACAATGTGGGAGAAATGCCTTTTTGCTAAAGCATAAGAGAACCTTTCAAGTTCCTCTCTTTTCATCTTCCCTCTATTTCTCATTAACTCTTGCTATATACCCAACAAGTTTAAGTGTCTACTTATGCACACCGAACGTTGGAGGGCATACATGTCAGCTGAAGTCAAGTTAAAGGGCATATTTATGTATTATGCCTAATGAAATTTGGAGCTATCAAAGTTTTCCTCTATGTAAGGTGTTTCGCTTTTATCACTAAATATGGGTCTAACTTGTATTTTACCCAATTCATATTATACTCGATTCATATTTTAGTCATTGTCGTCACCACTGCATTACTGCTTCCCTTGAGAACGAGGAAAACTATGTGCCCAAGACCAAATCCGAACTAAAACGGTTCACCAAAACATAGGTGAATAATCCATTAGGAAGACTATTCATACTTGTATCCATTAGGTGAATAAATGTCGCAGGAAGACCTTATAATCGCTTTGCAAGGCACTATAATCCATATAGCCCTATTGATAATGATCGTGAAAGGCTACAAATTTACATTTCTAATGTAGGCGTAATTGCAACTAGTTATGCATTGTATTGCGTTGCATGCACGTAGGGGCTAGCTTGGCTTGTATGCATCTCTGGGGTACCCCCACCGAATTATTTTGGACTGGGTCGAGCCTTTGAGTGTTATTTTGGACTAAATTTCATAAAATAATTTCCAAAACTAGCCATATATGTACCTGCAATAAAAATTATTTTCAATAAAATGATCATATGTATATATTATGTATCAATATGTATATATAATGTATCACTATTTGTATAAATAGTGTATGCTCATGTATACACTAGGTATAACCATATACTGAAGATGCATATACATCTATATATTTTGTTGATACAATAAAGTATACATTAAATATACATTGCAGATTGATTTTTTTCTCAATCCCAACTAACTCAAATCTTCTCTATACAATCTCAAAATTTAGATATGAGATCCTCTCAATTTTTCAAGTCTTTTAATATATTATCACTCGAAATGATTAACATTTGCACATCAAGTTTTAAAATCGAGTGTTGAAAATGGAAGAAGAAGAGTTTAAACATTTTCTTGTATTTAGTTAGATATATGTCCGAATCCGTGTCTGGCAGACTTCTTATGATTTTTGTTTATTATGTAAGGCATGTGAGCCCATTCTGTTTTCATGCGGCAGACGGATGTTTTAGACGATCGATGTAAATATCTTTGGTTACACTTCAATGAAGATTGCTATTTACTAGTAATCTTGTAAGTAGTTCCGATAAAAAAAGTTCAAAACGATTTTTCCAGAAGAATACAGAAAACAAGCCATATCAAGTATTTCAGGCACTGCCAAACTTATTATCTAACGATTTCATTAGATAATACCTTCATATAATCTACATTAGGTATTCACGTTTAGGTGTTCGCACTACAAAGTCCATAAAATTCACGTTTTTCAAATGAAGTTAATTCTTCTTCGATTGCAACTTTCCATTTTGGTTAGTTGCTCATATGTCTACATTTATCAATAGACTTTCGTTCAAGATTCTAGTATTCTGCACTACTTCAATAGAAATATTATATCCAAAAGATTTGTCAACATCAACGTCATTTTAATTCCATCATCTTATTGAGATCTCTTTATTATTATTATTATTTCAAAAACTTAGACATTTTCATATGAGGTATTGTTAGTGATTATGTTTTGGACTTTTATGCATGCGTATCACATAAAATATTTTAGTCAGTTATGTTATATATAAAAGAATAAGCATTTATATACAACTAAAAACAATCGATTTTAATGCAATTGATGGGAAAAAATGACTTTTTAAATGTTGATAACAACTTTATAGGATTAGGCACCTCTCCATTTCTCTTTTCTCCATTTTTTCCAAGTTTCTATTTAGATTAGTGAGACATGGCATAGGTTAAAATAAATAGCTAAGATTTAATTTTCCAAAGTAAATTTATAACCATGATTTAACTAATAAATACAATATATATTTAATATTAAAAATTATTACAATCTCACAATCTTAGCAACATATTATCTTGTTCATAAATATAGGGGAAAGAATTTCTCTTCCTAATTATTTTTACGTAGAATCTTTTTACAATTTTTTTAAAATAATCTTTTTATCGTAAACTTTGTTTGAAACTTTCTTTATAAGAAATCAGAATTGAGAAATGAACTGAAGCCTAAGCTAACTAGTCAACTAAAGATAGAATTGTAATTAAATAAATTGCTATTGAATTATCGATTCAACCATTAAGAAAAAAAAGGTGATATAAAATAGGAAAATTAATTGACTCTTCAATAGCTAATGGTTAAAAAGAAAAATTCAAGGAAAAAATGCGATAAAAAATTTAACTTAAAAAGAAAATAAAAGTAACATCCTGCTTAAAAAAATTTAGGAAGAGAACTTTTTTTTCCCCTAAATTTATGAACAAAATAATATGTTGCTAAAATTGTGGGGTTATAGTAATTTTTAAAATTGAATATAAAATATATTTATTATTTAAGTCATGATTAGAAATTTACTTTAGGAATTAAATCTTAGCCATTTATTTTAACTTATGTCATGTGTCACTAATCTAAATAGGAACTTGGAGAAAATGGAGAGAAGGGAAATGGAGAAGAGCCGTATCCAACTTTAATATGACCCTTTTTCCGTATTACATATACATATACATATTAATATTCCTCTAGAAAGTATAACATATAATTATCAACCTAAAAGATATATTAGGACAAAAACAATCCAATATTTGGTCGTGTGCTATAGTTATTGACACTGAAAAACACAAAGTGTCCTAAAAAATATTTTTTTTGAATTAATTTAAAAGGATGTTCTTTATTTTCTTGAGGCAAAAATTATATCAACATCAATAACATATTAAGTATGATTCAACAAGTGGATCAAGGCATGTAGCATCGCTACAATAACTTAAATAACATTTAATTCTCTAGGAAACTTGACAAACAATGTTCAATTCAGTTGATCAACATATATCAAGCAACATCATCTTGCAATTTGATCCTAAAATATAGACAAATGCATAATCAAAGTGTAAATTTAATAAATAACATATTTAAGAATGATATTGCTAGTTATAACATGACTTTCTCGTTTTCAATATATAACATTAGATTTATAACGAATAATAAATAAATAAAATAAATAAAAAAGGGAAAATAGATTAAAGTAATTTTTAATCAACTAATTAATAATATTTTTTTCTTAATTATAGTATTCTATAACTGATAGGATATCAATATCCTAATTTTCTCTCAATTAATGGGTCATTATTTTAGTTGTTATCAATCTCCTAATTAATAGTATCAATCTCCTATTTTGGTTCTTCTTTCCTCCTTCTTTCAAGTTGTCAATTTTTATATTAAAAAAATTATCACGTTATAGTGTTTTTGCTGATATCATTTTTAGGTGTTTTTTTATTTGAAATTATTTTTTAAAAAAAAACTAAAATAAGCATTTTTATTTTTGGAATATGATATTTTTGTAATTTTTTTAGATGAATATTTTTTTATATCAATCTGCATGAAGTGGATAATTAGCTTCTGTTTGAAAATACTACATCATTTACAATTAGCATCTTATATATACAAGTTTCATAAATAAAAAATCGTTATCAAATTTCATACCTATTTCATACCGTAAAATATGTATACATACTATACTAAACTTACTAATTGATACAAATTTTAATATACTTTTTAAAAATAATACACAATTTGTTGCTCGTTACTAATGGATAGTTAGGTACCAATTTTATACACTTTTTAAACACCAATAAAAGATATAATAATTCCAAATTTGTTGAGGTATCAAATTTCATACCTATTTCATACAGTGAAATATTTATATATACTATAGTAAACTTAATAATTGATACCAATTTTAATACACTTTTTAAAAATAATCCACCATTTGCTGCTCTTTACTAATGGGTAGTTGGGTATCAATTTTTATACACTTTTTAAACACCAATAAAATATATAATAATTCCAAATTTATTGGGGTATACCTATTTCATGTTGTAAGATATCTATACGTACTAAATTAAACTTACTAATTGATACCAATTTATATGCATTCTAAACATCAATAAAGAGTATAATATTCCATAAATTTTGTTGAGGTATTAAATTTCATATCTACTTCATATAGTAAAATGTTTATACATGCTAAACTAAATTCTACTAATTCATACAAATTTTTACACACTTTCTATACATCAATAAAAAATATAATAGTCCACAAATTTCTTGAGGTATCAAATTTCATACCTATTTCATACCAAAAGAATATCAATTTTAAAAGCAATTGCAACTAGTAACTGTGTTTTGTCATATAAATAGTATACCAAATGCATACAAGCTTTTTGTCAATATAATACCAATTGCACATCAAAAGTAACAACATTGGTTCATACCAGATTCATACTAAAAGAATATCAATTTCGAAACAATTGTAACTAGTAATTGTGTTTTGTTATATAAATAGTATACGAAATGTATACAATTTTTTGATCAATATCCATACCAATTTCATATCAACAATAAACACTGGTTCATACAAGGTTCATACCAAAAAGATTCTTTGTAAAAAAAAAATTGGCTTACAAAATCTGAATCGAAGTCTGAATATCATACAACAGAGGTTCCACCATTTTCCTTTCCTTTATTGTCCCTTACGATTTGAAGAAGTGGATATTTCTTTGATTCTTGTTTCTTCTCCTTCGCTGGATTTTGTTTTTTCTTCGGAGACACACTATTCTTCGCCGGAGTTGCATTCATCTTGGGCGACGGAGTTTGAGTTAAATTATTAAAACTTGGACGCTCTATTTCAAGATTAGATAAATCCTCTACAAATTTCGGACTCTTTCTAGGTGTATGATGAACTTTTGATTCTTCGGAATGTTTGTTTGAGAACCGAAAATTTTGATTCACTGCGTACAAAATCTGCGGCAGTTTGTGTTTGAATGGAGAAGAAGAATAATGGAAAAGTTGGAAGAGAAAGAATAATCATGGGTGGAAAGAGAAACGTGGGTATGTGAGACTCTTTCTTAAAAGATGTAATTGATAATTATCTACTTATTCTCTCTCATAATTTTCTCTTTCTCTCACCTATTAACATTATATAAATTAATTAATAAAATATAATTAATTAATTTATAAATTAAAACTGATCTGTTAATACTTGTAATTAAAACTTTATAAGTAGTAATGAAAAATAAGTACATATAAAGGTTGTAATATTGATTTTTAAATATACATGTGGGGTGATTTTTCCATAATCAAACTTCTTAGGACATAAGATTAGCTAAAGTTAACCCATTTAAATTATAACCCCTTTCTTTATTAAATAGTCACAATTAATTAAATTAAAAATAATTACTTTGCAAGATTAGCTTATTTGACAAAATGGATCATTCTTAAAATAAAATTGGTATGAATTAGTAACTCATTAATTAATTAAATTTCCTAATTTTGAATAATGTACGAAAACTTTTGTTTGTAATAATAGAAATTATGTTTAGTTAGAAAAATCGAATTAACCCTTAAGAACGATATTTATGTGACATAAATTTTAAAAATGAGAAAGTAAGTAGTACTAATATTTATAGGGATAAGGCACAAGTACCACTCTAGATTATGACCGAAAATTCAGAGACACACCTAAATTTAATTAGGGTCCTATTACCTAAATTTTATATATATATATATATATATAATTTTTTATAAGAAATAATATTTATGAAATAAATTTTCCTAATAAATATAAAATAAAATTTAAAAAATATTTTCATACTCTTACAAAAGTTTTTGTTAAATAATATATTTTATTATAATTAATATTATTTTTATTTACGAAAGCTTAATTAATCAAATATGCAAAATTGTGTGTCAACAACAAATATTTATAAAAAGTTAAAAAGACATTAAAAGCTGGTCAACACCACCAATTGCTATATAGACATTTAAAAATATTTTATTAAAATGATATTAAATCAATTTAATATTTTATTATTTTATATTTTGAACAAAGATAAAATTTATATATTTAAATGTTGAAAAAATAAATAGTCTTAATTATTTATTATTCAAATCTTAATATAATATATTAATATTTAAATATGTATTCAAATGCAGACTTGTAAATCTAAATATACATCTTAATGTGCATTTAAACTTAGTTGTAATATATATAGATAGAGAAGAGGTTATGATGGAGGGACGGTTTTATCGGTTAGAATAATTAATTTTGTAGATAGTGTAGAAAATTATTCAGTTCCATTGAGGAGACAAAGATGCAAAACCACTCAAATATTCACAACCTACTTTATTTTGTTTTCCCCTCAAATTTATTGTCTTTTATTTTTACATTTTTTTGCTTCTTCTTTTTATCTGCATTTTGACTTTCTCTAAAAATGTGATTTGAGCTTATTTTGGATTCTAGGTTTGTATTTTAGTATGTAAATTTCCTATCCATTTTACATTTGATCCAAGCTTATAGCATACAAGTTAGAGGTGATCTCTCTCTCTCTTCTTCTATGTTCTGTTTTGGATTTTATGTGTGATTCTTTAATGGTCATTTCACAATTGCTCTAAAATTGGAGGCATTCACTATATCAAAACTTATATTTAGTGGCAATTAATTAATGACAATAGTTTAATTGCCACTAAATATACAGTTTTAGTGGTAATTAGCACTCTTTGTATATGTACCTAAAACCTATAGCAATATTGAATCCAATGACAATTAACTAATGTCGGTAAAAGCTTTAGCACTCTTTGTTAATGTACATATTTACTGCCGGTAAAAATTGTTGTTTTGTTGTAGTGATTCCTCTGATTATTTCTTGGTTTGAATATTTAGGTAAAGGGATTCAGTAATTTGCTTAGACTCTGACTTTAGTGTCTTGATTCAGATGATTTTTTTTTTCCTTTATGTGTTTGTTATGTCTAAATTCTTAATGTAAGATAATGTGTGTGTATCATTGTAGTAATATCGGTATTGGTTATCGTAGGAGGTAAGATTGATACTTCGATTACTACTTCAGGTTCAACGATGTGATAAAATCACTTAGTTTTATATTTTGTTTGTGAAGCTTGATTTTGTTTTCATTTGAGGACAATTATATATTCGAGGGTCAAGTGAAAACGTGTAATTTTGAAGAAAGAAAGCCTCAGACAAGGATTAGTAACTCCTATTGCTTTCAAGGATTCCGCTTTATCTTGTGGAGCAAGTTCAGTTATAGATTGAATGCCAAGGCCAAGCTTAGGAGATAATCCTTTTAGATTGAATGCCAACGCCAAGCTTAGGAGATAATCCTTTTAGATTGAATGCTCCGCGTTTAACCTCAACTTGTGTTTGTTTGGAGGTTGGAAAATAGGGAAAGTACTAAGTGCCTTGCACAAACATATGAATTTTTGTTTGTTTTATACATAATATGTTAACAAAAAATTTATATTTTCTTTACATTAGCAGAATGTTAATAAAAATGTACACTTTACTCTGAGTTTCTTTTTTATCGTTGTTGTTGGAGTATTGCTTCTTGAGTCTTACATTGATTGCCTTTACTCTCAAGTTTCTTTCGTCTTTGGGGTTTGAGTGTTATTTCTTGAACTAATGCACGTTTTGTTCCCGGCTAGTTAGTGCACAAATCTAATTGCTCCCGGTTTGAGTGTTATTTCTTGAACTAATGCATGTTCTGCTATTAATTAAAAGCAGAAACAGTTTATTTGTTGTTGGGAAGAAGCTAAAAATTTCTGCTTCTTAAAAAAAGCTGATTGTTGAATGTTATTTCTTTCACGAGTCAAGATTAGCCTATCATGCTATTTAAGTTGGTATGATTTTTGTTGTATTGATTATTGATGCACAATGAAATAACATTTATCATGTTTACTCTAGTGCAGTTAATTGTCTCTTCAGACAT
The DNA here is from genome assembly GCA_029582245.1 of Solanum etuberosum. Lineage (NCBI taxonomy): Eukaryota > Viridiplantae > Streptophyta > Magnoliopsida > Solanales > Solanaceae > Solanum > Solanum etuberosum. The sequence continues at coordinate 61,083 of JAJONR010001719.1, forward strand.
GTTGGAAGCTTCTTCAAACATGGATCCCCCTAGAAATGAAGGGGATATGAAACCAACAAATCTCGAAGAAGTAAAAGAGGAAGGTCCTCTCTTTTCTTGTAATCTATTTGATGCAGAAATGGTTCGAAAAGTAGCACTGGAATTCCTTACAGGATTAGCCTCCGCTTGTGTTGACAACACGACTGGTGGTTTATTCAAAAGCCCTGCTTCTATGGCTGTTGATATCAGAAGAGAAATGGTGGACTATCTTATCCAGAGAAGCGAAACATTTGTTGCTGAATCTGTTGTGTTAGAAGGTGGAACAGAAACCATAGTGTCGGACAACCCTTATGATAACATTTCAGATTTTATCGATGATTTTGGTCAGTCGAAGAGAAATTTTTTTAGTAAGGTTTCAGGTTGGATACTAAGTGAAAGGAGAGAGGATAGAATAGATGATTTTGTACAAGAAATGGAAATAAATGGCTTTTGGTTGATGGCGAGGAGGGAAACCGTAGCACAAACAGTGATTCGAAACGTTGATTTTAAAAACACCTTTCATTGCAATATGAAGTTTAAGTCCGAAGAAGAGCTTGCGGGACATGTCTTTTCGTGTGGTTTCAGGGAAATACACTGTGAAAATGAGGGTTGTAATGCAAGATTTAGTGCAGCTCAACTTGAACAGCATGATTCGGAGTGTCCTTTCAAAATACTTCAGTGTGAGCAGAAGTGCCCAGAAATGCTTATGAGACGTGAAATGGACCGGCATTGTATAACTATTTGTACAATGAAGCTTGTAAATTGTTCCTTTTATCCAGTTGGTTGCCAATCAACTGTTCCCCAATGCAAAGCAGACGAACACCGTAAAGAGAATCTCCATTCTCACTTAGTCTACATTTTAAAACTTATTTACAAGGAAGCATCTTCAGAAGCTCTTAAGAAAAGGGCTGAACAATTGGAACAGGTAAGTTATGAAATGGTTTGTGTAACTTATACTTTTTCTGGCATCCAATGATTCAAGTGACTTTATGTTGTCAGTTTCTTAGATTCTATCGTGCCCAGGGGCGGATCTATGAAGAAGGATGGGTAGTAGAGGAGCTAGGATTTTCACTAAAGGGGTTCGAAATATTAAAAAAAAATACATGCATGAAGAGGCCAAGGGGGTTCAACTAAATTCAAGAGGAAACACATTTCAGCTATCTTTCTGTTGTTGCGAAATTCATGATCATTTGGCCAACTTCTGGGATCTTGTTGTATTACTTATTAGATAATGAGAATAATAATAGTAAACAGGCAACATCAGGTGATATATTCTTTTATTCTCATAAACAGGCAACATCAGGTGGACGATTAGCAGCTGCTCGTGATGCAAGATCATTAACAACTGCAATTAAGAATATTGATGCAAAGCTTGGACCTTTGGAGGTTGAGAAAAAGATAGAGGTCAATCCAGAGTTAACAGAACAAAAAGAAGAGGGCACTGATGTATCCATCAAGAATGATGATCATGATGGTAAGGACTCGCTTCATAAGAATGAAACATCTCCAGACTCACCCAAGACTCAGCATGACCTTACAGCTACCCCCGCCAAAGTAGAGTCACATACCAAATCAGTGAATGTTCTGGAACCAACTAGCAAAACTAAAGTGCAAGAATCTTCTAAGTCACCTCAGGACCTCACAGTTTCCTCACCTAAAAGTGAAGAGTCTACCCTATCACCCATGAAACATAAAAAATCTTCCTCATCTGAAATGGATACACATGAAACTAAAGAGTCTACGCCATCACCCAAAAAACACCATGACTCCACAGCTTCGTCACCCAAAATGAGTACACATGAGCCTACTCCATCACCAAAGAAACACCATGACTCCACGGCTTCCTCACCCAAAATAGGTACACATGAGTCTACACCATCACCCAAAAAACAACATGACTCCACAGCTTCCTCACCCAAAATGAGTACACATGAGTTAACTCCATTACCAATGAAACACCATGACTCCACAACTTCCTCACCTAAAATGGGTACACATGAGTCTATGACATCACCAAAGAAACACCATGACTCCACAACTTCCTCACCTAAAGTGAGTACACATGAGTCTACACCATCACCAACTAAACACCACGACTCCACAACTTCCTCACCTAAAATGAGTACAGATGAGTCGACTCCATCACCAAAGAAACACCATGACTCCACAACTTCCTCACCTAAAGTGAGTACACATGAGTCTACACCATCACCAACTAAACACCACGACTCCACGCCATCCTCACTCGAAACGGAGTATGCAAAAAGTGAAGAGTCTATTCCATCAGCCAATAACCATTAGGACTCCATGACTTTGGGAGTCAAGGTTGAGTGACATGCAAAATTAGGATTTGTGGAGGAATGAACTTCAAAACGGAGTCTAAAAGGCCACATCTCAGTGAAAAAAGATCAACAAGTTCATCATCAAAAGGAGAAAAAGAGCCCAAGTCAACAATCCAAAAGTGGATGCAGGGGTAGCAACCAAATGAAGTACATACATGAAATAGAATCAAACCATGTAGAAAAGTTTCCTTCACCATCTGTCCATTGTCAATTGTGGCTAGTTAGTTTGTGAAACAATTTTTTTGCATATTTCTTTTTTTCATACAGTTAACTTATGATTTTATAATTGTTGGAATGTATGCGCCCACTAACTACGATAGGACCAGGTCCTCAACACAGTTATGATGAACAGAAAATAAATACAAAAGGTAAAGATAGCACACGTAACTTTACGTGGAAACCTCCTTGCTCAAGGGAGTAAAACCACGACCTGTCTCACAGGATTTTCAAACTGCTTTTACTAAACTTCTCAAGCCAAAGTAAAAATCAGTTTACAACACACACGAGATTAACCTGCTAATCTCTATTATGAGTAATACACTATCACTCAATGAGCCAAAGTAATGCCTGCATTGCCCACTATACTAACCCAACTGATTAATATAGACTTTGATGTAAGATACGAAGTTGCCCTCAACTAAGTTCTTACAATGATTCACCCAAAATTGAAACGTTTCTATCACAAGCGAAACGACTCCTACAATATAAGCACAAATACAAGCAATCAAAGTAACAGCTGGTTCAGGAAGCAATTAGGAAATCTATGACATCCCATGTTGTTTTTGAAGCTTGAATATATCTCTTGCATGAATGAATGGAAATGTTGTTTGTCATGTTGAATATATCAACCATCAAGAGTTGATACACGTTGGACAAAGAACCTTGTCACTTCTGATTGGTGTAGTACTCTGACGACCTCACCAACTTCTGACGCGGACAACTTTCCAGCTGTATAGCATATGGACCTGGACGAACATACTCTGCAGAGGACCGGGTCCCTGCATTTGTGAGGAGATCATCAAAACATCTGGGAGCATCAAGACTTATCATTTTCCCTTTTTTTGATGATGACAAACAATCGTAAAAACGCCTCACATGAGTTTAACATTCATGCAATCAAAAACATTAATTCCCCCTGTCAGTAATATCCCTCCCTTTTGTACTAAGCACAAAACATATAGCCAGTTCCAGTTCCCCATATCAGTAACCCCATCTTCTACTAGACCTCTAATTTCACAGCCCAATCTATTCCCCCTTTTGACATCATTGAAAAGGAGTAGCAGTAAACATACACAGACTGCATGCAAAACGTTAGGAATTCAGGGCCATGGGCCACACAGTACATGCACAAGTAAGCAGTAATAGAGAAGATAAAAGCATACAAGACAAGGAACAAGACACAATGTTATTAGATCACAGAGCTGACCACAGTAGTCAGCCAAAACAGTACATTTGCCACTAAGAGTTAGATAGGAGGAAAATAAAAGACGGGAGACAAGACACATTTAGGACGGAGGGGGAGGGGGAGTAAGAGTTCTCATCAGCAAAGACATCCGCTCATTTGCATCAACATGAGCTTGAATGATTTGCTTGTTGAGAGTTTTGACTTTCTCACTGAGTGAGGCATTTGTCTTCAGCAACTCTCAACTTCGCGACCTCTTTCTCATCCACAACACTGGTACCAGGTCCCTTGGAGATAGCCTTCTGTAACTGAGCCTTAAGTTGTGCAATCTCAACCTCCTTATCATTCAGGATCACTATAAGATCAGTCAACTCTCTTTTGAGAGATGCTTGCTGCTCTAGAAGATCTGCTACCTGAGACCTATCCCTTGCCTTCCCCTCAACACATTCATACTCCAAGAGAGTGACGGCAGTAAACATCTGCTTAACAGTACCAGGTACTCCACGACCAAGAGGCACTTTAAAATGTTTGAACACATGGTTTAACAAATAGCCATAAGGAATGCCATGTTTGGCGAACTTCCAAGTCATCACTCGATGCATGTGTTCAAGCATTATGGCAGGAAAATTGATTTCCTCAAGTTCATCCAATATTTCCATGAGAAATAGATCAGCAGCAGATGTCACAGTTCTCTTCTCTGTCCTTGGCACAAATACCTTGTTGATGAATTCAAACATCAGCTGGGACTCCCTCGTGAGATATTTCTTTGGAAGACCTGCACGTTTGATGTCCCCACGCTTTGTGGCCTGCTTGGTGAATTCACTTGAGGGTTTGCAACCTTCAATGACCGGATCCCTTTCACAGGCACACCCAGAATGATTCCCAAGGTTTCCTCATCCAAAAATATCTTGACCTCTTTAACAGTAGTCCTAACCCCCTATCACTCAACAGCTCTATCTTATAGTAGAATTCACGCACCTCAGGTTCATGCAAGTATGGTGCTGGGGCTTCAAATAGATGATCCCAACCTTGTAGGCGGACAGAATAAAAAAGAGTGGACATACCGAATTCTGTTAGGATTTCAGGGTCGAACACTCTTCCATTCAGCACCTTTTGGTTTTCCATTTATGCTATACGCTCTTCCCTTGTCATCACCCTTTCTTCAACCTGCTTTTGGACACGAGGACCTGGTCCCTTGACAGGTTTTGATTTCACAGTGGCTCTTCTACTCACACTCTCCTTCTTCACAAGAGATTTCTTTACCGATTTGTTACCCCTTTTAGGTTTAACCCGCTCAATCTCTGCTTCCTTCCTTCTTTTAGCCACCGCTATAGCTATGTCATCAGATTCCGTCTCACTAGACCCTACATGCAGAGGTGTTGAAGTAGGTTCCTCAGGCATATGACCATCCCTTCTCCTCTTCCTGCTCCTTTCTGTTTGAATTGCATTTGGTTCTATGGCACTTCCCATCAACTCCTACATCTCTCCTCTGGTGGCATATCTTTTCTTGTCCCCTTTTGTGTGAGACTCTACCATCACTCTGTTGCCCTTTCTTTTTCTTTCTTGTTCACACCCAGCAGGGTCATTTTCAAGATTAGTCTCAGGAACAGTATCAACTCCTTCTAGATCTGGGACAACCATTGTTGAGGCATTGGCACCTCGAAACCCTTTTCTACGCCATACCAGGGGATTTTCTTCTTTTCCCTCTTCCTCACTATTGACATCAAAAGATTTTAGAGTTTGGTCGAACATGGGTTGGGAACTGTGAGGGACCTGTTCCGGCGTTCTCGACTCTTGTTCCAATAAAGTTGGTTGAACATCTCCTCGTAAGGAGGCCAAACTTTGTACAACCACCAATTATGCCGCTGTTGTGAGAATGTTTGACTAAGGACCCCTTCCCTCAGGCAAATCTCCATCAAATAATAGCTCAGACATCGTAGACGACACAGCCCTAGAAAACACTTTTATTTCTTCAGTAGGAAGATCAACACTGGGTTTCACAATCGATTGGGCCTTCGAGTTTTGAGATTTCTCACCGGATAGAACCAACGTAGGAGAACAGGGTAACACTTCCCCAGATGGAAGTGCAGGAGATGCCACCACTTCAGTGTGAGGAGTGTTGGATTCACCTGTCTCACCACCTCCGCAGACAGGTGTTGAAGGGGATTCTTCTGGGGGAGCAATGGAGAAATTGAATGAACTGGGATTTTCAATTTCTTGGGAGATAGGAAGCTTTGAGGATGAAGAAGAGTTAGCCATTTTGATGTGAAGAGAAAGAAGGAAAAAAAAACAGAATAGTGAATATAAGAGAGGATTCAGAAGAGATTAGGATGGTTTGGATTCACTAAAGGATGTATTGAAAAACAAGAAAGGTATCGGGTCCCTGAACAGTAGCGACGCTTGGATTTAAAGTGAAAAGACATCTGAAACTGACGCGATGAATGGGGGAAGGACATGTGGCAGTGACCGTTGATAGATAACTGTGTAGCATAAGTGATACTCACCTTTGAGGACCAGGTCCCTTTCTTTATATGGCCCTGTCTGGATGAGTTTATCTTCCCTCTAGCCAACATGCCATGAGTGTGTACCTGCAGTAAGGTACCAGATGTAAATTCTCAGACGAAAAGCAAACCAACCTGTATAGATACCTGCCCCTCTTAACATAATCATAAAGAGGAGTTTCATGCAAGCTGGTTATGAAATCAAGTGACTTTGTGCATCCCTAGCTTCAGTCTGTTTTTGACAAAACTTTCTTTGCTCAAAGGCTTTGTAAAGATGTCAGCCACTTGGTCTTCTGTCTTGCAAAATCTCATCACCACATTTTTCTTCTCAACATTATCCCTCAAAAAGTGATGTCTCACATCTATGTGTTTAGTCCTCTTATGCTGAACAGGGTTCTTGGCCATGTTCATTGCACTTGTGTTGTCGCATATGATAGTAATAGTGTCTATGAGAACACCAAAATCTTCGAGCTGTTGCTTAATCCATAAGAGTTGAGCACAGAAAGATGCAGCAACCACATATTCTGCTTCTGCTGTAGACAAGGCTACCGAATTTTGCTTTTTGGTTCCCCATGAAATCAGTGATGATCCTAGGAAATGTGCCATGCCTGAAGTGCTTTTTCGATCAACAAGAAAACCTGCATAGTCAGCGTCAGCATAACCAATTAGATCAAAAGAGTCACCAGAAGGGTAGAAGAGGACCAGGTCCTATGTTCCCTTCAAGTATCTCAGTACTCGCTTAGCTGCCTTCAGGTGTGATTCCTTTGGTGCTGCTTGGAACCTGGCGCACATCCCTACACTGAAAACTATGTCAGGCCTGCTTGCAGTGAGATAAAGAAGTGACCCAATAATTCTCCTGTACATGGTCTGATTTACATCAATTCCTTCTTCATCCATGTCAAGTTTCACACGTGTGCTCATGAGAGTGTCAAGAACTTTTGCCTCAAGCATTGTGAACTTTTTGAGCAGTTCTTTTATGTGCTTCTCTTGGCATATTGATGTGCCCTGGGGAGACTGTTTGATCTGCAACCCCAAAAAGAATGTGAGCTCTCCCATCATGCTCATTTCAAATTCACTACTCATCAACTCAGCAAATTCTTTGCACAGTGAATCTGAAGTAGCTCCAAAGATGATGTCATCTACATATACCTGCACAATCAACAACTCCTTACCTATGGATTTTAGGAACAGAGTATTATCGATTTTACCTCTTTTGAACCCGTTTGCAAGTAGGAATTTTGATAGGCGCTCATACCAAGCTCTGGGAGCTTGCTTCAGGCCATACAGAGCTTTATCCAGCTTCAGCACATGGTTTGGGAAATCAACATCTTCAAACCCTTGATGAATAGACGAATCCTCTCCTCCTCTGTAGTCACCAATTGTGTAGCATATCTAGACAAGGCATGAAACTTAACCTCATACGCAGCTACAGTCATACCACCCTGCTCCAAGGCCATGAACTCATCCTTCTTGCGATCCCTCAAAGTCTGGGGCACATACTTCTCCAGAAATAAAGCATGGAACTACGTCCAAGTGAGTGGAGGCAAGACTGGCGATCTGCATTCCACATAGGCCCCCCACCACTGCTTAGCCTCACCTTGAAGCTGGAAAGTCACGAACTCTACCCTATGCTGGTGTACAATGCCTAACTTGTGAAGCCTCTCATAGCAATCCAGAATGAACTCATAGGCATCCTCACTCTCAGAATCATGGAACACCGGCGACTTCAGCTTCAGAAACTTAGTCAACATCTCATGCTCAGTACCAGTCATCACAGGACCCAATAGGGGACGGAAAAATGCATCAGTGCCTAATGCTCCACCCACCTTAGGAACAGTAACAACAATGGGGGGTTGACTGGAGGTTGAGCCACTTACAATGTGGAAAGGACTCTAGAGCCGACCAACCCCTTCAAAAAAGTCATGATTTGCTGAGCTAACACTGGGTCTAAGGGAGGAATGCTTGTAGTCTCCGCCTGGGCATCCCCCTCTGGTCCAACATCCTCCTCGTCTTTGATCTCCACATTCTCTCTCACCTCTTCTTGGGGTGCAGGAGGGGCCTCTTCTCTGGGAACATTCTCAACTGGGGCTCCACCCCTGGAGGGTGCTACCCTTCCTCGGCCTCTGCCCCTTCCTCTTCATCTACCCCTGCCTCGACCGCGGCCTCTTGATGCGGACTCCTCTGCTGGCTCATTAATGGGAGCTACGGGCCTGACGTCATTGTATCGCGTGTTAACCATCTGCGGACAGAAGAAGAAAGAAGATTAGATACCAATTTGGATCACCAGATACCAATTGGAATCAAGTCATAGCACGAAAGGAGAAGAAACAAAGATATTTCCTAAAGTCTTGTAGCCTCTCGAAGAAAAGTACAGACATCTCTGTACCGTTCCGCAAGACTCTAGTAGACTCGTTTTGGTACAACGAGATCAACGAACATAGGGCTCCGATACAAACTTTGTCACAACCCAGACCATCGTGATTGGCACCCACACTAACCCTCCGGTGGGAGAACCACTACTACAACCCAACTAAGCAACTTAAAGAAACTAAAGCATTTAAAGATACGGAAACAGGTTTAAATCACTAATTAATATGGAGTTCCCATACACTCAAAAAGTTTAAATAAATAACTAAACATAACTATTGCGGAAATTCAACCCTTATAACTCGAAAGTCATAGTACCAAAACTCTACCAATCAACAAGTCTAAGAAAAAAGGGGTACAACCCCAAAACTAAACATACGAATAAGTCTAACTATATAGTTTAAGTCGGAAAAGAATGGACTAAACAAATAGAGGATCCATGGCTGCCTGAAAGAACTGGCTCACCCTCGAATCTGGTTTCGGTCAATGATCCCCTAGCTGAGGTCTATCAGTAGCAGCCTGAAGATACCCTGTACTCAACAAAGAACGAGCAAGTGCAGTATCAGTACACAAACCACAATGTACTGGTAGGATCACGCGGCTACTCCAGTAAGCGGAACAGAAGCAAGTAATTACAACACAGTAAACACACATATACAGAATTCATAATTTAGTTATCATTTTAGGAGCAACATACAATTTTCCAATATCAATGACAGACAGATATGAATGTAATAATCACAAGTGGTCCTCTCATGGAACCCACACCCAAACTGTTAGTGTGTCAGAACGTGACACCCGATCCAATATTCATGTGTCGGAACATGATACCCGGTCCAATATATGTGTCGGAACGTGACACCCGATCCAATGTATGTGTCGTAACGTGACACCCGGTCCATTCAGTACAACCACAGTCACAATCACACCCATAATGAACAGTACACACGGGCACACAAGCAAGTAACAGGTTCATGGCATGCAATTGTTCGCACATATTCATTTCATTAGATTCGATTCACATTTCTCTATTTTCATACATGCATGCATACAATAAAGCAATTAACCGACATATATCACACAACAGGAAATTGAACCATCACCTACCTCAAAACCAAGCCTGAATACATCTAAGACACGTGAGCCTTCCCTTTCCGGAGTCTTTTAGCTCGTTCTTGATCTAAAACAAGCAATTAACGCAAGGATCACTAAACAAGGTCTAATTTACCTGGATTATAACCAAAATTATCAACCCAAGGCTAAATCCAAGATCCTAAGGTTTAATTAGGGGTTTTCCCACCATTAGCTTCAGGCCAAAACCCTTCCCCAACGATAATTACCAAAGATTCTAAGTTCTAAGAATCGAAATACGGATTAGGGGAGTAATTATCTTACCTTTAGCGCTAGAATTCTTAGAAATCTGTCAAGAAACTGCCCTGGGTCATCCCTTAGCTCTTAAGAACGAAGTTTTGCAGAAAATAACATTTTTGGTGTTTTTCCTCGATTTAAGTCGCGACTGTCCCGCCACAGCGGACCCCAACCCGCTACAGCGCCAGGCCCTGGCGGGATTAATCCCGCTCCGGCGGCTTGCACGGAGACAGAAACTCAGAATTTGAGTTCTAATCTCCCATTTCACAACACACCTTCAAACCTTGACGTTCTAAAACTACCCTTTCACGCTAAGATCAGTTTCGGGAGTTTTACTCGCCCGAATTCGATTCCGTAAAGTCGTACAGGCTCCTTAACGTCTTGGCTATCCACTCATGTGATCAAACTCATAATTAAATTCCCCATCCATTACCGGATTGCCCTAAACCTCACCTGACTCAGATTTCGTCCAAATCTGGCCTAGGCTAGAAATTTTCAAGTTACTACTCAGAAGTTTTCTGGCCCAAATTCCTTTCCCATTGGCTTTTTCATAACGATGGAAACAGGTTGTTACAGGTACTCTATATAATATCTTATAAATAGAGCTATTTGAAAATTTTGTTACAAAATAAATGATCAAATTTATATGTATAGTAGAGCTATGGATTAACTAGGTGAAGCCATCTCATCTTTTTGGCCAAGAATCTCAATTTTTTTTTTACAATTTTATAAAATGGTATTTTATAGCTTATATATTGTTTTCAGATTTTTTACTTATATGAGATTTGATTATCTTTTGCAGGTTTTTTTTTTTTGTTGAATTGAAAAAATTCATCTTTTCCAGGAAATTTGTTAAACGGATCGAATTTCAATCTGGCAATTAGTGAGAAAAATCTAAACATGCTCCCACAAGATTATTGCAAAAAGGTATAATTATTTTTCTTTTTTATTTATATGCAAGTCGTACTTTTTATTACTTGAATTTTATTGTAAGAATTGACAAGAATTTCAAGTAATGCAAATTTTATACCAAAAGCTCATTGTAAAATTGCTAAAAGTCATTTTATTTTAATTTTCTTTAATGTAAAATTTAATGGTCTTTATTTTCATTACTCCTATGACTTTTTATTATTATAATCTCTAAAATAATTAATAGTCATATTCATGATATTATTTTGTATGTTATATTGTAATCATATAATTAGAGATATTGTAAAATTTTGTTGAAATGAGCAAATTAGCATTTTAAGTTGTCATGTTTTTCAATATTATGATGATATTTTGATTTGACTTGTAAGAATAAGATGAAGGCTATTGAACGGTGATTGTGGCTTGTAGAAGTGGATATAGGCAAGAGCTGGGAAGATTGTATATTGATTTCATATTATTTTTTTTATAAAATGTTTTAATGATTAAATCATAAGAATGATATTGTATTATTTATTTATTCATTTCAGTTCCCTCATCTCTTTATTTTGTATTTTATATAAAGTTTTTATTGTCATAAATTTATAATTTCTTTTGGTTCAAAATAGTAACTTATGACTTTGTTGAACATAATTACCTCTCCTTCTTTTTTCAGCCTTTTTCTTTCTAAAAAATCTCTAAATAAGTAAATATAATCTTTTTTCCATGAACTTTCAATTACAAATCATTCACTACAAATTTTAAGTAACACTAAAATCTACACAATAATTTCTTGAGTCTCTTGAGTTTTTCATTTTTACTATAATCTTTGGCTAATAATTCTATTCATTTTCTTCTCTTTTTTTTTACAACTTTTTTATTTTTTTATTGTAGAATAATAAATATATCAATTGACCGTTCTTTCATAATCTTTAATGCAAAATTTAATGGTCGTTATATCCAATACTCCCATAATTTCTATTATCATAACCTCTAAAATAATTAATAGTCATATTCATGACATAATTTGTTATTCATGTTATAGTTTTATTATAAGAAGCATTTTAAGACTTTGGAGAAATGATCACATTAGCCTTTTAATTTGTTATGTTTTTGATACTTATTTAATTCATTCTTTAGTTTGACTTGACGAATAAAATGAAGACTATTGTATGGTGATCGGCTTGTGGGAATGGATATCGACATAGCTCGAAAGATCGTCATATTGATTTCGCATTTTTTTCTATTTATTTTTTAATGATTAAGATTGTAAGAATAATGTTACTTTTTTTGTAGTTCTCTTTGTGATTTTTCTTTGTTTTGTATTTTATATAAAAAAAAATTATTGTCATAAGTTTATATTTTCTTTTGATTCAAAAAAGTAACTTATGACTTTGTCGGAGGTCATGTAACTACTAACCAAACATTTTTCTTTATGAAATCAATTATATGTATGGATAAATATATATTAACTTTTTATCGTTTTTCATAATCGCGGACAAGTTCACTAGTTCTATCCTAATTTAGTAAATAATCAAGTAATATGAGACAAATACTTTTATTGAGATGTTCATCTAATATGAGACTATTAATATGGGATGGAAGTAGTACCAAATACCCAATTACTAAAATCGAACTTTGAAAAATACCAAACACTCACCCTTATTAATAACTATAAATAAATATATTTATGTTATTGATAATTGTATAACTCAAGCTACCATCGTGAAATGATATAAATAAAGTAATATAATATCTTTTCTACCAAAAGAAAAGAAAAACTTCCGCTTTATAATAGTTATTTATTACTATAATTTTTACTTCAATTTATAGTTAGGTCTTTCATCACATAAAGATATGAAATATAAGAAAAGATAAATTAAAAGCACACCATTGAACAAAAGACACTTTAAATTAAAATACTGAATCACAAAAGATAAACTAAGATACATTTTACCACCAAAATTAAAATCTAAAACATTAATTTGACAATATATTCTAAGATAGGTATTATAACATTATCATCTTCGGTAGGGTTACATTCAAAATAAGCTATAAAATTTAATTCGCTGGCAATAGCCTGAGCCTGCAAATAACAAAAATAAAATCAAAATTCATTTCTTAAAATTAAAAATAAAGTTTACCTGTATAGTATTGAATGTAAAATCAACATATACTGCAAAAAAAATTGATTAATAAGTTAGTAAAAAAAAATAAAAAATTATACAAATAATATTTAACCTGTAGGGTGAATTCCGATTAATAAATATTACAGGAATATGTTCATTAATAAATGTACCCCACTGAAGAAAAACAAAAAAACTATTAAGAATTCTAAACAAATGAAATAGTGATAATAGAAAGAAAAAAAAGTTGACTATTTAATCCTACCTTATTTTGAATATAAGCACGAAAGTCGACACAATTAAGTGGAACATAGAGGAGTAAAACATAATCCACGGAAGGTAATTTTTGTTCTTGATATTCACTAATTTGCTCCACATGTTAAAGAAATAAAATATCATTGATTATCACTTCATTTTTAAAACACTTACTACAAGGATATCAATTGAGTTTAATTTATTTTTGTAATTATAAACTCTAGCGCCAAGTGAGGCTGTAGAGAGAATTATGGGTATAATATAGAAGTCATTTTGTAATGAACCAATGAGGCAAAAAAGAAATTTCCATCCGTGCGACATTTCAAGTAGACGGAATTTAAATTGCAAACATGCACTCACAAGCAACAGACAATATTTTATTAAAAAGAGTGATTTTAATTTATTTAAAAAAAAAAAAAAACGAAAAAATAATAAGACAAACAGCATTTAACATTGAAGAAAATGCAGTTAAACAACTATTTATTTTTAAAACTAGCTGGGTATGAGGGAAATTGCCCTCTCATAGCCACACCAGTTGTCACTGCAAATATAATTTCATTCAAGATTTGAATCCAATTTTTCCGGAACTACTCATAAACACAACAAAGCAAGGAGCAAATTAGTTCAGAACGAAGACTTGGGAACTCGGGGATTGAAGAATTTGAAACCATTTTTATCTTTCTAGTTGCAAATAAGACAAGACTTGGGTGAGGAAAATGAAAAATTAGTTGAAATGTAGTTATACGGAGGAGGCTCATCTCCAGTTGGTACAGTGCATATTTAGTTTTGTGCCAACATTTACTTAAATAACCAACCGTGGTTATCTAACTTTATCTCAACATATTTGTTATGACAGATCACTAAGATTTTTTGATTTTTATGTCACCCTCTCTATGCTCGCTTTGATGAAAGAAAATTGGTCAACATATTAACAATATTTAAAAGATATATAATAAAATAGGTTGACTCTATATATATATATTGGGATAGAAAAAAACAACATATATCATTTTAAAATTATCAAAAGAGTATTATAAATTATAATAATTAACAACTTGAAAGACATTTTAAAAGAGTTAATTCTGCAATTTTATCCATATCACATAAAGCGACCAATAATGTATGTTATTTGAAAGTTTTTATACATCACAATAATTAATAACTTAGAATATTTTTAAAAAAAATATGAAAATTTGGATGACTCCCCAAATTTCATCTGTGACACATAAATTGAGACAACAAAAATAACATATATTGGGTTCATTTTAATTTATTTGTCTTATTTTTTTATATTTTAAAATTGCGTAAAAATACTATAAATCATGATAATTGACAACATAAAATATGTTTTAAAAAAAACATACAACAAAAAATTCGACTGATTCTTAAAATTAATCTATCGTTAAAAATTGCGTAAAAATACTATAAATCATGATAATTGACAACATAAAATATTTCAAAAATAAAAACATATAAAAAAAATTCGATTGATTCTTGAAATTAATCTATCGTTAAAAATTGTGTATAAAATACTATAAATCATGATAATTGACAACTTAAAATATTTATAAAAAAACACATAAAAAATTTGATTGATTCTTAAAATTTATCTATCAATATCACATAAAATGAGACAAAAGCAATAATATGTATTATTTAATGTGAAATTATTTAATTTGAAAACTACGTAAAATGAATTGTAAATCTTAATAATTAACAACATTTGATTGACTCTTGAAATTTTATCTATGCTACATACATTGAGATAAGCGGAGTAATATATATTAAGTATTTAAAAATTACGTAAAAATACTATAAATTACATTATTAACAACTTAAAATATTTAAAAATCATATTACATTTAAATAGCTGACTATATTTTATTCGTGACACATAAATTAAGACAAAAAATAACAGATATTGAGCTCGTGCTAGCACGGACAACAATGTCTAGTCTTATTTATATGGAGGAGTTAAGCACATAGCAGGTTATCATGTGTGCTTGGCTTCCGGGGGGGTATTTCAGTTAAAAAGAACATTAAATATAGTTACGAAAGGAAAATAAAGTCGTCCAAATCCGAGGCGTATCCATAATTGGTTGCACTGTTATGAAAAAACGCATTTAGCATATAAATTTAATCTTTATAATTTTAATATAAACAGTTAAATTTTAAAAATTATAGATCCAAAATATATAATATTACTAATTTTAAATTTTAATATATACACATTTGATTTATATACGCCCATGCGTCCAAGCATTGAATATAGCTACAAGAGTAAATTGATATGTTGGTTTCCCCATAAATATTCAAAGTATATTTAACTCTCTACTCTTCTTGTCTTGTCTAATCAGTATATCTCTTCTCTCTTGTCTTGTCATGTCTTGTCTAATCAGTATATTTTACTTTTTTTGTCCCTAATTTTTTTTTTTTTTAGTTATCTCTAATTACTTATCGATTTTGACAAATTAAGAAAGGACAAAATGTTTTTACCTATTATATTCTCAATTAATTACTATGAAAAAGATAGAACTTTTTGAAAATCTCAAGTTTTTAATTTACCTACTTCATAATTAATAGGGTTAAAATGGTAAACTCACTATATCAAATTTTATTTTTTTAATAGGTATGTCAATTCAAAAGTGGACAAGTAATTAAGAACCGAGGAAGTATAACTCACAAAATAATATAAACTCAACTAATGCAGTCGTACTGTATCTAACGTTATTAAAGAGTAATTAATATTCACACCTTTATTTAAAAGAACATACGCAACATGGATTATGTCAAATCAAACTTTAAAAAAGCAAAAGGCACCTCCATCAGAAACTATACTTTTTCATATGACAGTCTAACAACATTAAATGTATACTCAATGATGTAACTATTTTTTTTTTCTTTTTCTTACACTAATCAACCAAGAAAAGGAAATAATAAAAAGATGATATTTACTCTGGTTTTATTTATATGTCATCTTTATTAGAAGTAAATATTTTTTGATATTTTCTTCATCCTATATTTATTGATCATTTTATTTTTTATATGCATATTAAGAAATCATAAATAAGAAGATAATTTTACTAATTCACCCCCTTAAAAAACTTTTTGAGATTTTAAGAAATAAATATGAACAATTTAAAAAAAAATTAATTACAAAAGAAATATAAGAAAATTATAATTAATGTTCTCATGATTTAATAAGGTTGACACTAATATGAATTAATTATTTTTAGTAAGATGATCAACTAACATGGATAGAGGAAATACTTATCATTTCACAAAACGAATGAATAAATAAAATTTTTTTTATGGTGGATGAGGTATACCATGTAATAGTTGTATGATAGATTTTTTTAAATAGAAAAAAAGTACATTTTATTCATGTCTTTTCCACCTCTCCCGATCTCGTCTCACTCCTCCACCCCACCTTCTATTTACCCCTATCTTTAATATGAAGTACTTTTTATTATTATTTTTTAATTTAAATATATTTTCATTACATAAATTTAAAATAATACAAGAAGAAGATCAAAGCAAAAAAATAAATAAAATAGTAATATATTAAAATTAGTATTTCATTATTTCTTAAAATTAATATTTATTTTCCTTACCTTTATTATAGTTCATAACAATGGCGGAGCCAGAAATTTCACGAAGGGTGTCCAAAAGTGAATTTGCTGTGGAAAAAAATTTGCTACTAGTGAGATTCAAACTCATTAATTTTGTGTCTTTACTCTTTCAAGGCGCCTGAAACCACTAGGCTATATCATATTGTTGTGTCAAGGGTGTCCAAAATATGTTATTTAGCCACTTTGTTTATCATTTTACTTGTATATACGGTATAATTTTCCGACGAAGGGTGTCCAATTGTGGACACCCTGACATAAGGGTGGCTACGCCACTGGTTCATAATATTCATTTGTCAAAAATCAAATAGAGATAAATATATTGATACTAATTTAAATTTGAAGTCAAATAATTACGTACTTAAAAAAGTTAAACTAAGATGGATGCACTTGACCTCATAAAAAATTAATTGTTTTAGTTTTAGGATAAACATAAATAGTTATTTAAAATTACTTGTCAATCAACAAAATTAAAATATAATTAATCAATTCTTTTTTTTTTATTTTACTCTCTCCATCAATTTATTCGATTATTTTTTTCTCGAAATTCAAGCTATAAAATGTATTTTTTTCATATGCTAACATGATAAGAATTGCAAATTATAGTATTTTTGGTTGAATTGCAACTTAGTGGAAATGATTATTTATGAACAAACATTATAAGTTGTAGTTCTTATGTCAATATAAAAAATAAAAATATATTTTAAAATAGTAATTAAATTTCACATTGCTTGATTTCATGAATAAAATATATCATATAAATTGACGGAAGAGTATGTATATATTAAAGTGTTTATGTATAATTTTCGATTTTGGATTACATTAAAATAGTACAAAAACTTATGTAATTATTTGTCAAGATTATTGATGCTCTTTCCATTACATTTTCTTGTAAATATTTGATGCATTTAAGTATATATGAAATTATTGCGAAGAGAAAAAAATAATAATTTATACCCCTTTCGTTTTTCGTATTAGTTATTTATTTTTTTCTTTTACGGATTCTTTAAGAAATTATAAATAAAAACGATACTTTATTAACTTACTCCTTAAGAATTGTTTTAGCGAATTTTACAAATTTTGTTTATATTTTTAAGAAGAATGAATTATTAGTGTAATGAAAATAAAAATAAAATTATAGTTTAATTTGTTAATTGACAAATAATTTTTAATAATTATTTTTAGTAATGTAAATAATCAATACAGGATATAAAAATAATATCAAATGTTAAAAGTGCGATGAATTAGGCTTTATTTCACATTTTTTTATAAATTAAATTATTTAAAAAAAAAAAAAAAAGAAGAGATGCTGAAGAATTGAAGATTTGAATTAAAGAGAAAAAGTTAAAAAGGAAGAGAGAGGAATAGATTTGGCCCATTTTTTTTAAATGGGAATCCAATAATCCACTTGGCAAAATTATAAGAAGAGCCTCATACAATATTTTTTCTATTTTATTTTTGAAAATTATTAAATTTGAAAATATACATTTGACCAATATAGAAAAAATAAGTAAATAATTTATGTTCATTGGTCAAATTAATTGATAAAAATAATTTAATTCATGTTCACTAATTGAAAACTTAACTTTAAGGATTTGTTTGGAAAATCACTAGGTAATTGGAATTTGTGTAATTACTAGGGTAGTCATTACACAACCTAATAATCATGCCGACATGTTTGTTTGTCATAGTGTAATTACAGTGTAATCATACGGTTATATTGAATTCAAAAAAATAAAATTAATTATTTAAAATTTAAATTTATATTAGGCAAATAAGGGCCTTTGTCTTTTGAAAATATATTAATTAATAAACATATGTTCTTAACTAATATTATAAAAAAATATATTATATTTTTCAATTTAGTATATTTTAATTTAAAATAATCATAAGAACAAAAAGTGCATGATGTTCATAGAACATCATGCATGCAAGACATGTTTGACAAAAAGATTAATATTATAAATATAATGTCATAAAATTATTAAACATTTGACAAAAAGACAATCTATCAAGCCTAACTTAAGAAAAAATAGCTTGTGATGCAAAATATTGAGTCAATACTCTTAAAATAAAATGAAATTGAAAATATAACATAAGTTCTAAATTCAAAACAAAAAATTTAACATAATACTCTTATTTCAAATTTAAACATAACATACCTAAATATAATTTAAAAGAAAAGGAAAACGTAAGTCAATATTATCGATCGTAAACATTGGATAATGTTAAAAGACTCAATCCTATCAACAAAGCAAAGAAAAGTTTGTTTCTGCTAATATATAGATGGCGTAGGAGGTAACCCATTTGAATACAAAATATAATAACAATCCTATAATAATATTTTGTCTTGATTTCAGACTAAAAGTGTAGAATTTGACCCATGCAACTTTAATCTCCTCTTCTTGATCGATTAAACACTGTATATTTTTCCACGGTTCGATTAACCGATGAAATAAGGGTATTTTAGTAATTTAATTTTAAAGTTAGAAAGTTCATGCTTTCAAAATCGTATAGACTATAGATAAGTAAACAACAAACAAAAAAAAAAAGGAAATTATTACAAATAAAGCTTCTAAACTTGTTCTTCTCTTATTGAATTTGATTCATCATAAAAACATGGAATGATGATTCTTAAGCATAAGAATACAAAGCATAAAAATGCACATAAACAAGGTACAATGGCAAAATAACAAAGTACTTTAAATGATTGACCGGAAATTCCTATAAAGACTAATATCGAAAGAAAACCTATTAGACCAAAAGTAATAAATAAACACTCATAAGTATGCATAATATCCTCGTGATCTTTTGGAATACAACAACACTTTGAATTTTTCAATTCCACTTCCGCCATCCTTTGGTATTAATTAAACTTGCAAAATAAATCTCTCTCAAATCACCCTTAATCCTCAATAGGTTAATTCTCTTATTTGATAGAAATATATATGGATAGTGTAGGAGGAAACCAATCCTATTCCTAGATGAATTCTAACGTCTATGTGCTAATTATAATCATTTAACTATGTTAGTTTGTTTTAATCCTAAATATTAGGAATAGGAAACTTTTGCCCCTTTTTAGACGTTTTCTTTTGAAATTTTTTGGGATTTGTTTTGCCTTCTTTTTTTTTTGGAAGGTTTTTAATTTTCTTTTGAATTTTTTTAGTGTTTTTTTTTTTGGAAGTTTTCTTTCGACATTTTTTTTGGGATTTTTTAGACGTTTTTTTTTTTTTATCTTTCTTTGCCTTTTTTGGGTTTCTCTTGTTTTTTGAGATTGTATTCTGAAATCATGTTTGGACATGAATTGTTACAATTCTCCTCCCAAATTTTGCCAGAATATTTCAAACTTCAAAGAACTCCAAATAATTGTTTTTTCACTTTGAATCACTCACTTCTCCATCAACAGTTCAAACAAAATCAGGCATGACGACGGGGCAATTTTCTGGTCTCATATCCGGGTGACCCCTCTCATCTATAAATTCAACATCAACCCATGACAACTTCCATAACTTACTGAACAAGAAGACATCCAAAAGATATCACATCGTCTCCAGCTTTGCAGCATTGACCAACAGAGCCTTGTCGCCCAAGGGGCAGTCTCCGATCATCTCCAACTTACAAAGGCTTTGACAAACGGAGAGCACACACGTAGTGGAGGTACACAGAGAATATCTCTAACTTGTTAGCATGGGCCCTGATGTAATGAAACACACGATGAGGCAAGAGAGAGAGAAAACCATCCCAATCCCTTGCAGTTAGGACGGTTCCTTGCAATAGTAACCAGGGCGGCATTTATCATTTGGTGGCACAAGTATAGAAGCAAGTGGAGCCAGCTGAGATAGCTACAAGGCCTCGCTCTGTCAAGGATACATTCGGTTCAATATAATCTAGCACCTGCAGTCACATTCAGATGCAAAGATTACCAAAATATTCACCTCTAAGGAAATTTTTGCTTCTGCAACTAGACGAAATGCTCATGAAGGTAGATGATTAATAACCATGATAAGTTTTTCTATTTTATAACAACACACAGTTACTGTATTGAGTCTCGAACTTATCAACATGCAAATCTATAACAAAGTGAAGTTCAAGCTAGGACTTACCCACAGCCGCCGCAATTTGTAAGAGTGCCTGATCATCTTGCCAAGATCAGGGATTTTGAATGGTAGCATGGCTTTAATTTAAATGCGTGAGTCTATAGTGGACCAGATGTATAAGCAGAACCCAAAACTTGGAAACAACATAACTTCTCTTCATTAATGTACTTAAAGTTGCCACCTGCAGAAATGAAGCCACGATTAAAATGGGAATCTATTCAAAAGTGGAAAAGAAATAACTAGGATGCATGATTTTACCTACAACAAAGTTGAGATAGCACATCATGCATTCACAGAGGATTTTTAAAACTACTTACTGCTGCAAATGAGGCCAAACCAATTGAAACATCTTGATCATTAGATACAGCAGCTTCTCAACTCCAAATCCTTATCGAAAGTGATTGTTGGTGCACGTGCATTATGCATCACAATTCAAACTCATTGCACATGAATATCCCACTTCTCAATAACTTCATTGCCTGAAGAGTTTTCACATGTTTATGATGATGGTATTTCTTGAAAGATTTTTAAAAATTGAGATATAGCAGAGAGTTGAACAATAGCAATACTTATTCACCACAACAGAATAAATGAAAAAGGAGGGAAACAGCAATAAAATGTCTTGAGGATTTATTTTTGGCTTCTATAGTAGGTGTATCGGCAAAGGGAATTGTAACCATCTTCTTTACATGTGATCTGCAAAGAAAACAAGTTACTCCATTTTGTGAATTATGTGACACTCTTTTACTTTTAATAAGTTTAAAAAAGAATGACACCTTTCTAGGTTTGAAAACAATTTAATTTTAAACTTCTCATTTTAACCTTAATGACATGTTTTTATAGCCACAGAAATGACATGTCATGTTTAATACTAGAAGTTTCAGAAATATTCCTTCCTTTATCAAACTCGGTGTGCAGTTAAACTCCGCCACATAAAGTGAAGTAGAGTAGGCAATAAATTCATCTATACTCACATATTTCTGCAGGGTAAGAGAGCTCAAGACTTTTCACACATACAACTTATGAACTACTTAAAATAACGGGACATTGTTCCGGCCAACAACCTGAAGCTCGTCCCCTCCCATCATATCTTCAACATATTCCTTAATCTTCATAGCAGAATCTATAAGTTGAGGGCTCTCTACAAGTTTGATAATTTTCAATGAACAAATATCCCCAAAACTTGGCGGAATCTCCTCAAGCATACAACATCTCCACAGTTCTAATTTCTCAAGCACGGGAAAGGATTCCTCTCCAACCTCCCACTTAAAAAGTGTCACTTCATCCAACTCCAAAAATTTGAGATTCTCAAAGGTGTCTTCCTCCCCCATGTTCCATTCTCCCCCATGAATGATTGTGTTCTCAAGGGACAACCCCTCAAGGTTGGACAGTCTAGCTAATGTTGATAATGAATCGGGGATCAGAGGAAATTTACCTAATGACAATATTTTCAAACTTGAAGGGAAGTGAAAATTACACAGCCAATTTGTCCCTACAGAGGGCTCACTATCATTTGAACTTTCAAATTCTACACTAAGGCGTTCTAGTTCAGTTAGAAAATCCAATTTTGGGAACCAGTGTCGTTGTGTTGAACAATCCCGTGATTCCTTGAGAACGAATACAAGAATTCGAAGATTGGGAAACCTTTTGAAAATATGCTCTACATCTTTCGAATAGGAAAGCACCAGGTTCTTTAAATATCTCAAGTTCTCTAACTTTGTGTCCTCTGCTATCAATATTGGTTCATCTGTATCCATATCAAGGAAAGAACAAGAAGTCATGTGCAGTATTCGCAACTTTACTAGATCCCAAATTCTCGGTAATAGTACCAAGGTTGATCCTTTGTTATACACCGAGAGGATTTCTAGATTCCGGAGGTTTGAGAAAGATGAAGGCAGAGATTTAACTTCTGTCCCAATTCTTAAGAACCTCAAATGAACCAACATGCATATTTCATTCAGCAAAGAATCTTTCACCTTAAAAGTGTGATCCAGTTTCAACACTCTAAGAAGCCTCAAGTGTCTAAGGTGACACGTATCAGAAAGACCGCAGTCAATATTATCTCCATTTATCCTCAAAGAATACAGGTGTTTACCAGAACGCCTTTTCTTATTTGAACCGAACAGGACAAAATTTTCAAGGCCAAAGAACTCGCTGTTACAATCAATGGTCACTATACGTGGCATCAAATCTGAAGAAGAAGATGGAGCACTTGAACTTATCCGGTCAAACAATAGTTCCTTTCTTGCTTTTATCAAACAAAAGTCATGCACAAGATCATGAAGTTGGCAAGTCGGGTACTCACCAATCTCATTGAAAATAATTACCAAGCTACTGGAAATTAAGTTATCCAAATAAACCTTCATCACTTCTTCCTCACTCTTCATCTCTGTCTGCTCCACAAGTCCTTCAGCATGCCATAAATCTATCAACGCAGAAATTATCATTCCAGTGTCCTTCGAATAACTTGCAATGTAAAGCAAGCACAACTTTACTTGATCTGGTAAATGGTCATAACTTAATTCTATAACCTTCATCACTTCCACTTCACTGTTCAAAATAAAGGAATTCAAATTATTTTGAACTTCAAGCCACACTGCTTTTTTCTTTTCCCTCCCTGCAATGACTCCAGCAATCAGATCAACCACCAAAGGTAGCCCTTTACAATTTTGGACTATTTCTATTCCAACATCCAATAGTTCATCAGGACAGCTCTCGTTTCCAAATGCCCTTTTCTCTAATAACTCCCAACTTTCTTCTGGTTTTAGCAATCGAAGGTCAAGAGGATCAGTGTTGCGCTTTCCATGCAAAGCCACTTTCTTTTCTCGAGTCGTCAATATAATTCTACTTCCTTTCTCAACTTCTGGAAAAGGTCTTGTTAACTCATCCCATTTTGAGGTATCCCACACGTCATCTAAAACAATAAGATACCTCTTTCCATACAATTGTTTCCGTAGCTTATCAACAACATCAATATTCTCACTCAATTTTGAATCCGAGCCATTAACTTGATTAAAAATTTTATTCAACAAATTTTTCTCATCATATTCTTGGTTGACTGTGCACCATGCGCGAAGGTCAAAATGACTAGAAATTGATTTATCATTGTATACTTTGTACGCCAAAGTAGTTTTACCTGAACCTAGCATGCCAGTGATCGAAATGACATCTAGATCTGCCGATCCACGGGTGAGCTTCTCAATTATCCAAATTGTCTCCTCCTCAAAACCTACAATTATTTTACCAGCCGGTAATGACTTGCTTGCAACTAGCTTCTTGGGAGAGTTTAGAACAAGGAAACCTCCGTTCTTGGGAATCTTCTCATGTAAATCGGAGACCTGTTCTTTGATAAGCTTGATCTTCATTATGGTAATGGGAAGTGAGAAAATAAGATGTAAGAGACCATTATCTCGAACAATTATTGAATCAATGACATCTTTTGCCTCATATGCCACATCTAAAACACATGCCCAGAGATCTTTGTACCATTCATGCTCAATATTCACGAAAAAAGATCTTATGGATTCTAGGTCTTCTTTCACCAGCCTGATTTCTTCCTTTATTAAAGCAATTGAATAAGCATTAGAATCCAGCAAATCATCTAAGTGCATGTGTAGCAGATGCATGAAGAGAGGTCCATCACTCATGGGGAAGCAACATTGAAATGAGTCGGGGACTGTCAGATAAACATGTTTGAGATCTTCCTTGAGGAGTTCAATATTTTCCAGCAAGTCTAGGGTTGCACAATTTGTTTTGTCAGTACTCTCTTTATTCCTTAATTTTTCTTCTAAGTCGCGAACAAGAGTTGATACCTCCCTGGTAAGTGCTCCAACACGAGCCAAAAGATCAAATAATTTGTCATGATGAATAAAGTCCCTGGGCATATCAGAAAGAATAATTAATAGGAACTCTATCATGACATGAATGTTTTGAGCCCCTGAAGTAGTGGTGGTAGTAACATTTATCATGTGCTCCTGTAGATGAATCAGATATTCTCTAAGAATGTCAGGACAGATTTCCAGGAGTTTCTTAATGAAGTGTCCAACTTCTGCTGAAGTTGAAGCTTTCAAATTTGTAAAACATATGTTCACAACCTCCAGCTCAATTGGAATAATTTTCATGAGTAGATGTGCTAGCTTGAAGAGTCGAGACTCTCCATCAATTTGATCATCCCAAAGGAAGCGTCCTACTCTCTCAGCCATGAGTTGAAACTGAGGTAAGACATATTCAACAATCTCGTGCTCAATGCACCCATTCACTATCAACCCATGGAAATCTTTCATGTTGCCACACACATTGTGAAGAATCTCATACTGAGTCTGTTCAGTAAGATACTTGGATAGATGATGGAGATTCAGGAGGAGGAAGTCCAACTGCTCCTCAGTCATGGTGGCACTTGATGTAGAACGATGCTGTGAGCTGATAAAATTATCAACATTATCCTTGAGGCGAGTAAGAACATGATGTATGTTGTATTTAATCGCCACGTTGGACTCAGGATCACAGAGAACTGATCGAAGAATATTTTCAACCTCTTGTCTTTGGACAAACATTATTTCATCAAATTGCTCCAAATCGGAATAACAAAGCTGGACGTACGTACAAATAAATGCCAAGCCAAATTTCAGATTTTTAATTTGATCAACAGCTTTTTTATCTTCTTCATTCTTTAACCTCTCCATGAAATCCAGAACGTTGACAACATCCTTGTAAAGAGCAGAAAATGACACCTGCCAAATGATCAAATGTTATATATATATATATATATATATATATACCGTGCAATATTTACTCTACACAGGCAACTAACACGTGCACATGTATTTTGTGTGAATTTGAAGAGCTATCCTCTAGGAATATCTTATGAAAATTGGTGTAATCTGTGTGACCTAATACTTCATCTAAAATTATCGGATACTTGTTATACACTTAATCTTCTAGGGAAAAAAATTCAAATAACACAAATCAAACAATGGGAAAAGGTCCCAATATACCCTTGTACTACAAGATATAGAGCAAATACGCCCTCCACTAAAAAGTTGAGTGCCATACCGCTGAGTTGTTTGCTTCCCCTTTCTCTCTTTCTCCATAATTGTCCATGACTCTTAAGTTTTCCAGATCTGATGTATAAAAAGAAGCAGAGAACTCCCATATATGTTTGCAGCTATAAATAAGTCAATTATTTTCTACTCAAATTAGAGATGTGAGTACCAAAATTATTTTAGTAGTTATTATTAGAGAGTAACCTTGATTTTTACTTGATGAAAATCTGAGATGGCTGCTCTACCCCCCTTTCCAACAAACTATTAGCTAATTGAAAATTTGTATGGAGGAGAAAGATACAGAGAAAAGGGGGTGGGGTCATAGGACACCAAAAACATTGATGTTAGGAAGAAAATGACAAAAGATATGTTTGAACTAGTCAGTCAGTTGACATTTTGACAAAAACATTGCTACACAGGCAACTTGGTAGAAATATAAATAGCTGAAAGGAGTTGTACAATTAGCTATTTAAGTTGTATACAACCCCTAAATCCATAATTCAGAGTAACAACTGAATTTTTATAGTGTCATAAGGACAAGTAGGTTAAGGTCGACCAAACAATGATACTAAACATAGCGAGCAAAGTAGTTAAATAAACTTCTCTTAGTTATTAGAGACTGACCATCAGAGATGGCTGGTCCTCTCCCTTAAAAAAAAAAGAAGCAGAAAATTCGTGTGGAGGAGAATAATGTTTTAGCAATAATGTTGAACACTGGCAAAGAGATTAGTTTGCTAAATGAAGTGTAGTTGAAAGGACACCACCAACATACAGAAAGAGGAATCAAAGAGCGCTTTACCTGGTCTTCCTAGCGCGAATCTGGATTTAGTCGGACTCCAATGAGGGTAGCGGACACTGGGAAACCTCATTCAAAATTGTAAAGTGTAATCTAACTGGATGAAAACTGCTTAATATGAAGAAGAAAAAAACAAGTGGTTGTCATTTTATATAAGTTCATTTGAGACTTTCATCAAACACATTGTGGACAGTTTTGAACATTGCCCATTTTCAGTACAAAAATTCAACAACCAATTAGACGTTCATGACAATTTTTATCAAACACATTGCACACTTTTTTAACTGATAAAATATGGGTTACCAGCAACAATGGAGCTTCTAGCAAATGAGAGAAGGGAGGAGAAATCGATATGTGAAAAATGAAGCTTAGCTTCCTTCTATTGATCAGTGTAGTATTTATATACATCAATTAGAAAGCATCTAATCTAACTGAACTAACTCTGACAGACTAACTAACTACTAACTAATTATATGATATTTACAATATAATGTTTAATATTAACATTGCCAATTTACACTAGAAGAATCGAAACAACACAAATATATATGGTTTTTAAGCAGCAAAAATGGTGTAAGAATAAGGAAGAACCTACTAGTATGTGATAGTTGCTGCCGATTGCTACCGAAACAGACACCCAAACTTGCTTCAGCTATCAAGAAAACCACTTTAAGTTTTGAGTATATACTTTCTTTGTCTCTGTGACACATTTTCAATTTTCAAATTTTTATTATCAATTATTGTGACTTATATATAGTTTATAAATGTATAAATTTTATTTCAAAAAACATTAAAGATTTCATTCTCAAACTTCCATTGAAACTTAAACTATTTAAACTATTGAAATTTAAACTATTTAACTCTTGAAAAATGAAATGTGTCTGGGACATAGAAAGTACTATATTTATTGCTATTGTGTATTTACCAATTACGATAATACTTCATCTATTCAATTTTACTTGTCCGTGCTTAATTTGACACACTTTTCAAAAAGTAATTAATAAAATGATGAATTTATTCTTTGAATATAAAAAATTTAACATTTTAAAAAAAATATATTGCCAAATAAATAGTATTTAATAATAAAAATAAAATAGTAAATTATCTCTTAATTTTTTAAATTAAGCAAACAAAAACAAACATTTATTTTTAGTAAAAATAGACCCCTCTAATAAATTTTTTATTCTAACTTATATAAACTAAAACTAGGTAAGTTTTGGCAAAGAAAATTGATATGTTTTGGTTTCACTTACATAAAGTAACATATTGGCAGGATTAAAACATGACAACTCCAAGATACAAATTGACAGAGACTCAATGGAACTCATTTGAGATTAGTTATAAAGGATATGCAGCTTACTCTAATATTATAACTGAATGTAGGGAATTGCCAGGAACCTATAGATTATCCATAATCAAAGGGATCAAAATCAGATGGTCAATCTACTAGGTAAGGAACGCACAAGGCTAGCAAATGATGTAATTTTTGGGGAATATATAGTTCCATCCGTGTTTGTTTTGAAAACTATTGAAACAGACAAGGATGAAAGAAACTAATTTTGATGAACATGAAAGGACGCTTACTATCTCGGATAGTATTAATGTAACTACTATAGCTAGTAATTCAGATAATACTAGTATTTTGGGCAATGGTGGAGAACTTTCGCAAATAGCCATTATAATAAATTTAATTATACTTCGTTTGCGTATTTACCGGCTGTAGCTACAATTTAAGCTGCCTCATTTGTATAATTTGCGAATTTGTATAAATCACGCGTACATTTGTATAATTCAGTTATTTTTGTATAAACTCGAAATAACGAATTTATACAATTACAAACATCAAAAGCGTAAACAGTTATACAAATTCCGAATTATACAAAACTAAAAAGTTGAGCTACGTAATTATAGTTAAAAGTAGGTCGTGAATTGTAATTAAGGCAAACTATAGCTATGTTAACTCTAACTAATATATGTTTGCTTATACACGTAATTTTTCCATAAATAAAAAGAATGGAAAATGGCATAAAATACTTTTTAACTATGTGAATTGGTACAAAATTACTCTTCGTTTACCTATCAAACCTAAAATACCTCGACGCCAACCTTTTGGCCCTACTTTGCCCTTAATTTTAACGGTCCAAATATTAATCTTAATTACTAACTTCATTTATGACGTGTCACTATCCTATTGGTCAACTAAAAATTAACTTAAACTAATTTTAGAAAATCATTATCCAGATCCGCTCCTTCAAAATTACCCACCCGTCTCCGTCACTTTTAACCCAAATAAATCCTTTCTTCCTCGCATCTCATTTCATTCCTCTTCTTCTCCATTATTGACTTCTTTAGATTAAAAAAAAAAGGAAATTCTTCATACTTTTCCTCAATAATTTCAACTCGATTATAAAAATAAATCATGTTTTCGTCTTCAAGTTTCTAAAGGAAAAGAGTAATTTACAGATGATGGAGTTTTAGAAGAGTTAAAATAACTGGGTTAGCGACTCAGCTATGAACAATGAGAAATTGATTTTCTCTTTTGATTATAGTTTTAACCTGAGATCTTTTAAAAAAATTAATCAAATTAACATAATATTTGAAAATGTAAGTAATTATATTAAATTTTCAGAATAATGAGTCGGACGTTGATTTCCTTTCTATCAGTAGTCCAAACGATATTTTCATTGCAAGGTGGTACTGTTAGAGTCCTTTCTCTCAGAAAACAAATTAAAAAAGAGAATCAATTCAAACCTTATATTAATTTTGTAAACTTCTGTTTTCAACCTTTTTTTTTATTTAAAAAAAACAACTTCATAGCCATTCTTTAGATCAAACCATTCTTGAATAATTTCTTTTAAGGTAAAAACTCAAATACTATGCTTGCTCCATATACTACACCAATAGAGAATCAAGAAAGTTCAGAATATAATTTATTTTGATAAAATTGTTGAATAATAGTTCATATTTCCAAAAAGAAGTGTTGAGGATTTTTATGGGTGGGTAATTTTGGAGGAGGGGATCGGATAAGGTGTTTTTTAGTTAGTTTAAGTTAACTTTAGGGTGACCAATAAAATTGTGACACATCGTAAATGAAGTTGGTAATTATGGTTCATATTTGAGCAGTTAAAAATAAGGGCAAAGTAGGGTCTAAAGCTTGACATCAAGGGTATTTCAGGCCCGATAGGCAAACGAAGGGTAATTTTGTACTAATTCGTATAGTTACGGGGTATTTTAGGCCCTTTTCCGTAAAAAGAATGACATGTTTTCTTTTTTAGTCTGTTTAAAAAAGAATGACTTCTTTCCTTTTATGACAATACTTTAATTTTAGTTTTCCACATGACATGCTTAAGACATAAGATTAAAGGATATTTTAGTACCTTTAACATAACTTTAATTTAGAATCACAAGATTGAAAAGTCTTCTTTATTTACTTAAACTTCGTGTCAAGTCAAACTAGATCAATCTTTTTAAAACGGAGGAGGCAATACTGTATTACTTCCAACTGTTTTAAAGTTATGCTTAGCGTCAGTAAAATATTGGCCTTATAGTAGTACATGAATTATTTTTAATATCTTCACTTTTTCCTTAAAATTTTCCTAAATAGGGAAAAAGGAATTAGTTGAAAATTTCACATTTACTCGATGTAATTAATTTGAAGTTTGTAATATGATATTGGACCGCATTTCTTCAACTTCGTGCCAACTTAAACAGATTCACATAAATTAAAATAAACGAAGTAATTAACTAATATTGGAATTACTAAAAAAATGCAAAGTCAATGAAAGAAAGTAATAAATCACAAAAAGAACTAAAAAAACAAGTGAATGATATGCTAGGATACCATTTTTTATAATTCAATGTGTCAAATGCTCATAGACTTACATTTAAATTTCTATTATATTTGCATGTTAAGGATTCGTGAAAATATTATTGAAAACATGAAATTATAATCAAACTCATGCAATTGAAGAATAATCATGAAAAATAAATTGAATTTCAATAAGAACTCATGAAGATCAAAGAAATCCTAGTTTTGGAGAAATCATAACTTGAGAAATTGAGGTTTCTTTGAGAATCAATAGGTGAAGATCGACTCATTGATGAAGTTCCCACATACATCGAATGAAGAACTCTAACTTGCTTGAGAGGAGACTTGAGAGGGAAGAAATCTGATTTGAGAGGGTTAGGAGTGAATGAGAGTGCTTAGGCTGATGATAAGGATCCTCTAATTCCCCTTAGAATATGTCAAAATGAAGTAGTATAAGAATTAAAAGAGTGGGAAAAGATCAAAACGATCCTCATTAAAACTGTCGGAAGGACTCTACGAGGGAATCTATGGTTTGTTGTTCCATCTACGGACGGTAGAAGCCTGTCCGTAGAACTGTGAGAAGGATCCTGAGTTACGTTCCTAAACTTTCAATCCACAAGACCCATTCTACGATTGGTAAATCCTTGTACGATCCTTACGGTCCATTCAAAGGAAACAATATACTGAAATACCCATTCTCTGAAGTCTAATCTACGAGACCCTTTCTACAAACCGTAGATCCAACTACGACCCGTATATCCTTCTCATCCCATTCAAGGATTTTTTCCCAATTTCTGAAACTGATCTACGACCCGTAAACTATGTATGATCCTTAAACTCACTCGTAAATCTCCGACACAATTGACGCGCAACAAAACACATGATTAAACATGGATGACTTGTTTGCTTTTCCTATAAATACTCTTTGTTTTTTTTCTCTTTCAATTATATCTCCTCTATTCGTGACTTTTGTTTAGTAATGAAAGCTTCATTGTTCATAGGGATCTAATTAATAGGATAGTAACGGACAATAATAGTCGATTGAACCATACATATTAGCAACTCACAAAATAGGACCTAGTACCCTTCACCACCCGAATGCTATTTACAGAGCACAAATTAACGTACATTATTAACACTTGTGTTTTAACTTTTTATCTAGATAACTTTTTTTGAATTTTTTCATTAAGGTAATCAAAATGTAATGAATTGATCATAAAGGGAAAATGAGGAATACCTAATATGTATCAATATTGTTTGTTACAGGTATACATATTTGTTAACTAATAGGAGTAGTAAAAGCAGAATTTGTAGATATATTTTGAGAGTGTTACTTAAATGATCATTTCAATATACTCTGAAAAACTCCACTAGGAATATTCTCCATCTCTATGTGTGTTTGGTATGAAGCAAAATGTTTCCATGGAAGATGTTTTCCTAGAAAATATTTTCCTTGGAAAATAAGTGGTTTTTCAACTTATTTTCTCATGTTTGGTTGACGAGTAGAAAATATTTTCTGGAAAATATTTTTTAATGTTTGGTTGGTGAATGAAAAACATTTTCCAAAAAATATCTTTTATTTTTGGCTTGAACTAGAAAATACCTCTTTTGGGTAAGGGGTACGGGGTAGGGTAAGAACAAAAATTGTTTTAATTTAAGGATGAAGTAGAGTTTTGGAGAATGTTTTCCTTAATTTTTGAAGGGAAGTCATTTTCCTTAGATTTGAGGAAAATGAGTTGATTTGAAAAACAGTTTCCAAAACATTTAAGCCAACCAAACATGGAAAAATTGAAAACATTTTTCAGAAAATGTTTTCCTTCGTACCAAACACACCCTATGTCTTATTCTTTTTATCTCCTTGAGTTGGTATAATACATATATTCGTAGTGGTGCATAATTCGAGTCAGCCATTCTAAATTAAATTAAATTATAAATAAAAAAAGAAAAGACATAAAGTGACACCTGAACTTGTTCCGAATTTTTAAAAAGACACCTTAACTATGCAGACGTCTGATTACCCCACTAAACAATCTTGAACTGATATTATTACATCATTTTTTGTCCACCTTACATAGAGAGCTTACATAGAGAGTGAACAACCTAAAATAACTAATATAATTTTATTTTTACAAGTATTTTATTATAAAATATATTTTCTTATTATTTTAATTTTTTTTCCTTATTATTTTTTCTCTTTCTTTCTTCTTTATTATTCAAAAATTCATTGTCATCTCCATTGGAGCTTCTCACTTTCAATGTCACCATTTTTACTACAACTTCACCTTGTTTTTTTACTACTATTAGTTTTACTCTCTTTAATTTTAAAACTTTATCTAAATATTTTCTTACATTTCGAACAATTTGATAAACCCATTAGATTTCAAGATGATTAGAAAATGTCATGTAGTTTTTTTTTAATCCGATTTCAATCAAGTTCTTTCAATTTTCTGGGATTTCATTGATTCTTTTAAAATTATCATTTCTAATTTTGAAGTTATATGAAAAGGAGTAATTGATGATACCTTCAAAATTTTAAATTTTCTTAGAAAAATAATTAGTTTTGTTATCAATAATTCAATAAAGTCTAGAAAATAGTATGATTTTTTTTACAAAAAAATCATTGAAATAAAGAATTTGATTGGAGAAGAAGAAGAAGAAAAGGAAAAAAAGAAGGGGAGAGGAGTTCAATTTGCCATGAGGGATGGGGTGAGATTGGGAGGTGAAGAAAAAGAAAGAAAATGGAGGGATGGATCAGCTTGAAAGTGGGGGGGGGGGGGTGGGGGTGGGTGGTGGAAGATGAAGTGAAATTTAAGATGAAATCAAAATTAAAATACGTCAAAAATTAAGAGAAATAAAGAAGAAAAAAAGATAAA
>JAJONR010001720.1:0-87082 GCA_029582245.1 Solanum etuberosum
AAAATGAATTAAATCTGATTGGGTAAGGAAAAGACCAAAGTACCCCTTACTATTTTCGGGTAACTTTCCTTAACTGGACAGCCTGACTTCAAAAGGGAATAACTCACTCATCCGACCTCGAAACTTAGCAAACTCGGTCGCGTTGGAAAGATAATTCAAAGACCTTTCATTAGCTATCTTATAGCCCACCTAAATCATCCTGTACTGAGAGTTATGGTCATTTGAAGTTGACCCAAAACTTATAACTTAAGCATAACTTGTAAAATTTCAGATTTTGCTATTTCCAATTTAGTTCTTTTTGGAACTCAAGGTGCTACATCTAGTGACCTTAAGACTTAAGAAATTTTAAATTCCTCGGTAAAATTCTACTCACAACGAAGGATGGTTCGAGTCTTAGCTCAAAAAATTTCTGGGGTGTTACAACGTTTGTGGGAGGTCAAAGCATTATGAGTGATGGGTTCGTTTGCGGGTTCTTTTATGAGTTTTCCACCCGCGTTCGCGGATAGGGGTCTGTATTCGTGGAGGACCCCTGGACATAATATTTTCTGAAAATTGGGTTTCAACCCCATTTCACCATTTTTGAGTTTTGGTGTGGCGATTTGAACAAGATTTTTGAGAAGAAATATTTCGGTAACTATTCTAACCTTAAATCTTTATTTGCTCATTATTATTTATGAATTTAAGTGTTCAAATCAAGGTTTTGAAATGAAAATTGGGGTTTATTTTCAAGAACCCAAGAACTTAGTTAAATGGTGATTATGAAATGATTTTAAATCCTTTTTCCAAATGTTTTTCACCAATGAGTTCCAAATATCTTGGATAATATTTTCTAGTAAAGATTTTCGGATTCAAACCTCATTTTTGGATTTGAGTTTTTGAGTTGATTTGACCAATTTTGCAAATCTATGAATTGGGTGTTGTTATTTCCGGAACCTTATTGTGATTACTTGATTGAATTAGATTGTGTGACTTTGGAAATTGTTCGGAAGGGGAAGGTTTAAGTCTTTGATTGATTTTTTATTGAAATTGAGGCAAGTGAACTCTTAAACCTCGTAAAATTAGTAGAATCGTGTATTTTCCTTCATTTGCATGTGTCGGGAGTAATGAGAACGAGGTGATGGGTTCAATCATTCCACTTGATTGATATTAATGAATAAAAGGGGATTAATAAAAAGGCAACGTGTTGATCATAATACTTTGTGAATTTTCCTTATTGTGAACCCTAATGTGATGATTGATGAAATGCTTTGATGACATTATTGTGAGTTTGATTTGCTTGAGTTATTGTCTCTTTCTTGTGGTGTGAAATTGCTTATTTGGATTGATTTCTGAGCTCCGTGATGAAACATGTGATGATTATCGATGTTGAGGTCCTTTTCGACAAGTGTTATTGATGCCGAGGTCATTTCCGGCAAGTGCTATTGATGCCGATGTCATTATTGACGAGTGTTATGGGTTTCGATGTCATCATCGGCGAGGGATATTGATGCTGAGGTTATTACTTGCGAGTTCATGAACGATGGGCATTTCTCATTAGTTCTGATAGATATTGTGCATGATAAATCTTGAAATTTTGTGTTCAGTGTACTTGATTAATGTGCTTTGATGAACTTGATAGTTCTGATTGTCATACTTGATACGTGTTGGTTGTCAAACTATGACTGTTTAGCCTTGTGAGTTGTGTATTGTGAAATTGTTAGGTTGGATTGATTTCTATGCAGGTTGTTGTTTGAGGAGGTTCGATTGGGATAAAAGGAGTACTCGTTTTCTAGCTAGTTTTGCATTATTTTGGTTGCTTGCTGAGTACTGTGTTGTTTGGTACTCACTCTTTGCTTCTACACTTGTGTAGGTTCTGAGCCCAGTTCCGTGTGATTGCTCTTCTTCTTCTATACCCGAGGCTTGTCGAAGGACTTTGAGAGGTAGTTGGTTGTCATCCCGGTGGACCCTTTTTTTCCTTTATGTTTATGCTTTGTTCTATTTGACAAACAAAGACATTGAGACTTATAATTATATTTCATTTTCTGCACTTTATGTATTAGTGACTTGTACACGTGACAACCAGATTTTGGGGTTATAATAGAATGAATAAGTTTTCCACTCTCATATTATTCTCGCTTTACTTTCTGCATTTCTTTCGTTTCATTGAGTTAAGACTGACTTTTATTGGTGGGAATAGACATGTCATCACGTCAATTTTTGGATTGTGACAAAACGTCACTTTATTAAATAGTTAAATTTGTACAAAGGGGTTAAAGACAAGTGAGTTAAGACCAATCATATTTATTTCTATTTGGGATAAAATACCTAGGTCCTAGAATAGTACAATAACAAGATCTTCTAAACAAATGAAAAAGACAGTACAAGTAAGGGGAGGTTCTAAGACCTTTTTCATAGGAGATGCTAAAAAAGGGGGAAATTAGAGAATAACTATATCTTCTAGAGATTATTTTCACTGATTTCTTATGCCTTCTATTCTTTGAAAAACCTCCTTGTATAGACCCAAAATTGAAACTGCCACCTCAATGTGAACAACGACACACTTAAAAATTGAAAAGAATATACTTTGTAGGGGACCTTCATGTTGATTTATTAGGGAAAGCATAATTCAAATCGCAAAATTGATGAGAGTAGTTTTACTTGTAGTAGGAACATTTTTTTATCTTTTGAATCTTCTCAATAATACAATCAAAGTGGCTCGAATTGACCCTAAATGTAAACAGACGAACACATAAATATTTTACCTAAATGGGTCAAGTTAAACGAATACTGAACCCAATGACTAAGCTGATTTATCTCAATTAGGCTTTTAACCAAACGAACAAAAATCTTATTTGAAAATAAGGGATTACTCTGTAAAGAATAAGAGAGAATACAAGCATAATTTCTAGAAATATCTAAGCATTGCTTTATTTGAATGGATGGTCTATCAGAAATAGCTTTTCTATCTTCATAAACTAAGAAATAAAACTGCCAACACATGCACCATCTTCCTCAAACCTGATTTGGGCATTATGTTATTGTACAAAAACCTTGGACCTGAAGAAGGACATCATATAAAAATATTTAGAACTTTTAACTATGTTATATATAGTTTTGAGCTTAATACTATCTAATCGGATGCATAATATTTAGATTTTAATGTGCCCTAGCTTGTTGGGATCATTAATTATCCTACTACTTTATATTCAACTTTTTGCACGTTATAAACACTCCACATGTGAACTATACATATATTATATATATATATATATATATATATATATCCCTTAGTGGGGAAGGGTTTATTCTTTCACAAGAATGAGCAAACAAAAATTAAATGATTACTCAATTGTCATGTACTAAACCTGTCTACTTTAATCAATCCCTTTGTTTACATTCTAATTTTGAACCAGACTCATGCATGTTCCTCGTTAAAGTGAAAAACAGAATCTATCAAACTTATAAAAAGATTATGTTATGTTATTAGGTGAAACAAACGTATCTACACTCTATTTATCTTTTAAAACCACCCCCCACCCTAGGGCGGAGTTACATAGAATTCAGGGGTTCATTTGAACTCCCTTCATCGGAAAACTAGACTGTATGTATAGGATATATTTATTGATTTACTAGTATATATATATATATATATATGTAATAATGAACCCCTCAGCATAAGCTAATTTTAGTTTGTTGTTGCTACTTCCTATGCTTTATCATACTTTAGCTTGCTGCTGCTACTTCCTACGTTTTATTGTTCTTGTTGACGTAGAATTGAATTTTATCTACTTACTTATATCTGACCATACCCATTTATATCTGATTCGACCCCGTTTATATATGGATACTATTAGTATGCTTACTTATTTTTTTAATCCCTTAATGAAAATTCTGCCTCCGCCACTACCTCACCCCTTTTTTTTCTTCTAGTTGTCATTGTGAGTTTAGAAGAATAAAGATAACAGAAAATATAGTCACAATATAACTATAGGGTGCATTTGTATAAGACCTTCAATTGTGTAAATACACCATATATGTTTATGGGCTATTTATTGCTGTAGAAAAAAAGTATAAACTTCATAACACACGTTATTATAGGTGCTAGAGAAAATTCTTTTTTGCCCCTCTTTTTGTCAAATTTAGTTTATGCAATACTACTAAGTAAGATGAGGGCTAAATGGAGAGATATGGACATTGGTTTATGTTATACCAGATAAGGTAGGAGTGATCTCTGTGGCGAAAAAGACAAGGTACGCATGATCTTCTTCTTTTCACATGTCTAAATTAGTTTAACCTTACTTTTCTTATGTTATTCACCATGGAAGTCTTGTTTAAGACTGCAAATTAAAGACATTTTGGTATATTTACGTATTTTTAGTGTAAGATCACAAAATTTAAAAGTCTTCTTTACTTTTTAAAATTTCATGTAAATTGAAATCAAACAAATTAAATTAACACACTTTTTCTTTTTAATTCATTTCAAAAGAAATGACACACATATCATTTTATATGTTAAAAAAATACACTTTTAAATTTAGAGTCAATAATTACACACTTTTTATTTTACCGTTGATTAAAAGCTTTTATAACCACTATTTTCTTTCATTTTACTTGTCTATGTTTGATTTGGCATATTCTTTAAAAGCAATAAATATAATGATAAGTTTATTATATCACTCCTTATTAATTACTCCCTTTGTTCACTTTTACTTGTTCACTATTTCAAAAATAGATTTTCACTTTTGCTTGTTCACTATTTCAAAAATAGATTTTCACTTTTATTTGTCATTACTTTTAACATATCAAGAAATAACAAAAATAAAAAGAAATCATGTTTTACTCTTAGCATTAATATATATTCTCCAAATTATTTTCCCAGACTAATATCCCCCCTCTCCCCTCCCCCCACTCGGTTCTATTTTATGTGATACCCTTTCCTTTTTAGCCGGTCCCAAAAGTGAATGTCACCTCACTATAATTAGAAACAATTTAACTTTAAGAATTCCTTTTATGATTTACAACTACATAAATATCTAAGGATTGTTTTAGACCACAACTATCAAATGTCTTTTTTTATTTTTTCTTCAATATCGTACCAAATCAAATGGTGTCACAAATGGATAGTGTACTAAAATCAATTTATTAGGGTAGTGTGGTAAAATAGTCATGTCAATTGCTATTTTTTTAATGGGTATGTCAAGTTCAAATGTAACAAGTAAAAGCGAAAAAAGGGAGTATAAGTCGTCCAAATATTGAATAATAAAAGGTATTTAATAATAAAGATATATATAAAATGATAAATTATCTCTTAATTTTTTAGTTAAACTAGTAACTATGAAAATCTATTTTTAATATAATGATGAAAATGGACGGAGGGAGTATAAAATCCAGTATTAATTCAAACTGTATTATTTAGTCGGCAGTTTCTAGATCAACCACACAATTCTCTTTAAATTAAAATTAAAATCAAAATAATTAATGAACTGAAACTGAGTAAAGAGAAAAAAGAGAACTAATTAATCAATTATACTTAATTAATGTTATAGTATAGTTTATTAGGGACAAAAATATTAATTGATTGGTCAAAGTTTGAATTAAGATTTGCAAATCCACCGACTGCATTATTAATCACCTAAAAAAAACCACTTGATACACACACAAAAACATTATTTTTCACATTTTGAAAATGCATATTTTGACCTGCTTCATTGTTTGCCTTTAATTTATTACTCTATTAATGTTAGTCTTGAATTTATTATTACCTATTATTTTTTTCTCTCCGATCTTATCGAACTATTTGTTATTGTTATTATTTTCTTCTTTTTTATTTTTAGTATGATATTTTTATTTTTCTTTCATACTTAATTTTGATATATTTTACATGAGTTGAGAATAATCTTTCAGAAATAATTTTTCTATTTATATCATATAAGAATACGATTGTGTATATACCTGACATCATCCTCTTCAGACCTTATTATAAGATTCCACTAAATATGATATTGTCTTTGATTTAAGATTAAGAAAGTTTATTGTCTTATTCGAAAAGTGATAGAATTTAAATAACGGATGAAGTATTATAGTATATTATAGA
The DNA here is from genome assembly GCA_029582245.1 of Solanum etuberosum. Classification (NCBI taxonomy): domain Eukaryota; kingdom Viridiplantae; phylum Streptophyta; class Magnoliopsida; order Solanales; family Solanaceae; genus Solanum; species Solanum etuberosum. The sequence continues at coordinate 6,074 of JAJONR010001720.1, forward strand.
GCAATTTAAACAAAGTTGAAATAAAACTTAGATATATGTTTTTTTACACCTTTCCTGTCCATATTTAAAGTAATCTAAAACTATCACACCAATTAAACTCTATGGATGTTGAAATTAGGAGCATAAGCTCTGAATGAACCTGTTCTAGAGATGAATTTATATGTTGCACTTTATATGAATAGATCAACACAAAGTGATGTATATATACACATACAGAATTGCATGAAGTCTAATTAAGTAACTTGTTTCTAATTGTATAACAACTTTAATAGACTCCTAACTAACCTAATTAATTAAGTAGCTAATCACTATGAATATTTGATTAAGTACAGTGCACATAATCTCATGCTCAAGATTGTAGCATGTTGCTTTGGTGAAGATGTCTGTCAATTGTGAATTTGTGGAGATGTGATGGAGTGCAACTAGTCCTTTTTGAAGTTTGTCCCTAACAAAATGACAATCCACTTCTATGTGTTTTGTTCTTTCATAAATTTGTGGCAATGTGGACTGTTGTTTGACTATTATAGAACACATGTATAGGTAAAGAACATTGCATTGTTAATTCATCTAGTAATCTCTCAAACCATACTAGTTCTCCCACCACTTGTCTCACGACTCTATATTATGCCTTTGAAGATGACAGAGATATTGTGGCATGTTTTTTGGACTTCCATCTAATGAAACTATTAGCCATAAGCACCAGACATCTACCTAGACCTCCTTGAATCAGGACAAGCTGCCCGATCTAAGTTACAATAAGTATTGATATTAAATTCAGACTTTTTTGAAATGAAAATTTTCAATGTAGAATCTTGTTTCAGATACCTAAGGACACGATAAGCAACCATCAAATATGATTCTCTAGGTGACTGCATGAATTGGCTAAGATGTTAAACACTGTAGGCTATACTCATACTTGTGTTTGTGAAAAAATTAAGTTTTTCAACCAACTTTTTATAGTGAGTGGAGTCTGATAGTAGCTTGCCATCTGTAGCCTTAAGTTTCTCAGCGGAATCAAGAGGTGATTAGAGACCTTGTAATTCATGAAGTCATACTCTTTCAGGAGATCAGTAGTTAATTTCTTCTAGGAGATGAGAACATCATCATGTCTGCAAAATATTTCTAGCCCCAGAAAATAGTGTAAATTTCCAAGATCTTTTATCTTAAAAATATCATGCAAAAACGCCTATAGGAAAGTGATTTCTTCTAAATCGTTACCAGTCAAGATCACATACTCAACATAGATAGCAACAAATACCCGGAAGCACCCCTTCTTTTTTATAAAACAATGAGTAGTCATTGTTAAAGTGTGTGTATCCTTTTGAACAAAGGCTGCAGGCTAACTTATCATACCATTGTCTGCTAGGTTGTTTTAGACTATACAATGACTTGTTTGGTTTACAAATCATGTTGTCATTATCCCCCATAAGTCCTTGTAGAAATTCCATGTACACCTCCTAATACAAATCATCATAGAAGAAAACATTATTCACATTTAGTTGATAAAAGCCTCATCCTTTCTTCACAATTAGGAAAATTAAAATCCTAACAACAGTCATTTTGGCTACAGGCGAGAATGTCTCTGTATAATCTATACAAGCCTATTGAGTATATCCTTTTACAACCAACCTAACTTTGATACTTTCTACACTCTTATCTGCTTTGTGCTTAATTTTGTACACCTACTTATATCCAATAACATTTTTTCCCTTAGGTAGAGGTACTTGTTCCTATAGGTCATTTGAGTACAAGGCTTCAAATTCTTGTGTCAGTGCTATTTGTCAAGAAGGATTCAAGATTGCTTCTTCACAAGAATCAGGTTCACATTCATATAAAATGGTCTTCACTAACTGTTGGCTGTCAAAACACAAGGTGGTAAACAAACATGGTCATGATTGAATATGAATGAAGTGAGGGAATGTTGTGGATCAAGGGTGTTAGATGTAGGTGTAGGGGAATGCAAGTTAGGTAAAGTGTAGTTGTATTCTTTCAAATAGTTGGCGGTATGAAGTGGCCTAGTTGTCCTCATAGGTGTAGGTGACGGTGGGGCATCACTAGAAACATGTGTGTTAGGACTAGGCAATGATGGTACATGGTTAGATGATTGTGGATGTGCATTTGAATCCAATGTATGTTCATCAATATTATTGGTTACTTGGTTAGTAGTAACTTCATAAAATGTGTTTGTTTCCAACAATTCATCATTAACAAAAGTGCTTGTTGTACCACGCATATAAAACAATTTATCCAAATGATAAATAAGTAATTTCAAGATATAATTGAAACTGGAACCATCAGGAGCAATAACAAAAGGAAAAACAGCTTCGTGAAAAAGAACATATCTAAATACATGAGCTCTCTTAGTAGCTTGATGTGGTACCTTGTAGCCTTTTGTATTGAAAGGGTATCCAACAAAATATGTGGTGTTGCCCTTGATTCTAATTTGTCTTTGTGGGCATTCAAAATGGTAGGAAAACAAAAGCATCCAATATCTCATAGGCAATTTTGATTTGAAAAGAAGTAATGTTGTTGTTTTTAACAGATATTTGTGTTTCCTTTCTATCACAACATTCTGTTAAGGTGTATAAGGGCATGATCTTTGGTTTGAAATTGGTCTTCTATGAGAGATATGAAGGCTTCCATAACTTGCCGTGCATTACTTTTGCATACGATGAACTGTGTCCAAGTCGATCTACTATGGTAATCCACCATTGTCAAGAAATAATTGTAATCATTATGAGTGGGTATGTGGTATGATCCCCATAGGTCAATTTGTAGTAGTTCAAAAATCTTGTTGGTAGTATTAGTATTTCCGTAGAAAGGCATTCTGGTCTGTCTTTCCATAAGACATATGATACAAGTGAAAGGTTGTCTAGTAGAAAAGTTATAGATATGGTAGAGATACTCTACATTTTACAAAAGGTAGATGTCCTAATGTAGCATGCCACAAAATTTCAGTATCATAAGTGTGAGATGTTGGTAAAGATTAGAGAATCAATAGTAGAACAAGGGGAATCAACAACCCAACTAGCTTCTTTATTAGCTATTTGAGAGAATTTTACCGTAGGTGATGGTGAAGCTTGACTCTTACTTTCAACTAAGACCTTTTCACAATTGATCAAAGAAGGGACGAACTGATCGACAATTAGAAGAATAACTAGTGATATGAGATGAAGCATTATCATTAGTGTAACATTTCAGAAATTGAAAAGTTGGATTGAAAAGGAAGATTTCACATGTTTGTCCCTGCTGCAGGAACTACGAGTCTTAGCTACAGACTATAAGAAGTCCTATGGGTCGTAGGAATGAAGTAGTTGAGTTGAGTTGAGTTTTAGAAATGTTGAGACTCAGACCTACAAATGGATAGGGCAGGATGTAGTCAGTCATATGGGTCATATATGAGTTCCGTAGAAGGGTTCTAGACTTAGTAAATTTCGTGCTTGAAATTGGGTTCTATAAGTTGGCTCTACAAGCCATAGGAAATTGGACAAATCGTAGAATGGTTCCATGAAAAGTGGATGAATTTTTGGGTTTCTGAAGTTGGTTTTACGGTTGACCAATACGAGCCATAGAAAGTGTCACGCCCCGAGCCTACACCCTGGGCGGGACTGGCACTCGAGAACTATTGATGGCCCCAAGCGAACCCTTGGCCTGGCTTACTGACTCAGCGGAAGACTTAACTCAATCATAATTGTACTTTAAAAGTAAACTGAAAGTTCAAAGATATCTGAGAATGTATTAAAATAACATTCACTGGCCAAAGTGGCAACTCAAGTCTCAACATAATAGAATGAAAATGAAAAGACTAAAGAACTACATCCGACTGTCTATGAAGCCTCTAAACAACTGAGATGGATGTCGGTACAATACCCACGACATCCTAATGAACTAAAAAACTGAAAGCAATAAAAAAGGGATCCTTCGGAAAGCAAGGAGGCTCACCACAAGACTCTGAATGCTCAACTGGATCAACGAAGCGCTGGATATTGATCCTGGTTACATGTATCTGCATCATAAGAAGATGCAAGCCAAATAGCATCAGTACATTGAATGTACGAGTATGCGAGGGGAAAACTAAAACAAGACATAAGCTTGAAAGGAACTGAAAGAACAAACCTGGTCTTAACTCAACTCAACTCAACTGAACTCATTTCAATATAAAGCAATGTAAATAAGTGCATTATAAATAAAAGCTTTAAAACATGGATATCAACTCTGTGTATTTAGAAATACAATATAAACTCTGTATGTATGCAAAGATACAATATAAACTCTAAAATGTATATAAAAATACAAATAATACTGTTGTGGGAGTTTCTCTAACCGACAACCACCACGTAAGAACCTATTATGATGATACAACATTTTGCCTCATGCTGCCAGGGCCGTCCTATACCTTGTTGAGGGTATAGAACCTGACTACTAAGTGGATCCACTAGTCTATGCTAAAAAACACTAAGGAATCATCTAAAAGGTATGACCCTTTTCAACCCATGATGGGTACATGGTTTATGGGGGCTGGGAGTTGTCTGAACTCTCCCCCATATCGGTGCTCAATACTAATCCCAAAATATAATACTAGCTCTTATGTTTAAAAACATATTTCTTTCTGTGGTTTGAGATAATTGCTCAAAAACTTAGCTCAAAGGCTCTCTTGAAAATCAAAGTTTCCTCTCTTGCTTAATTGTAAAAGCATTTACTCTTGAATGAAAAATTAGCTCAAAGGCTCTGTTGGAAATCAAAGTTTCCTTTCTTGTTTAAATGTGAACACATTTTACTCTTTGGGAAATACATAGTCCCAATATACTCTTTTGAAGAAATGAACTTCAATCTTTAATCTTTACTCAAGTCTTAAAACAAAGTTAAAACGTTTGTGAAAGACTTTTGGAAAACTCTTTGAACTCATCTTGACTTGACTCTTAACTTTCCTTGAATTGAATTATGGATTCAAGGATCATGATCTCATGTTTATAGATGATTTCATGATGTTTAGACGTACCTTAGAATGTAGAAATCAACTAGAAAACTTAGGTACGTTGCTAGGGAACTCATACGGAAAGAAGTGGAAAAGGGTGGGAAACCTGGCGTCCCTGGCGCTCTGAGTGACGTGGGGCGCCAGAGCTGAAAATTCAGAAATAGGGTTGGGGCGCTCTTGCTGGTGTGGCGCCTCAGAGCCCAAATTTCAGAGCCCCAGGAAGGGCACTCTGGCTGGGGTGGCCCCCCAGGCCCCTGCCCAGAAAGTTTCGACTTTTCTTGCTCGTTTTTCAACTCTAAACCCTCTAGATTTACTTGGTTCTTTCCCCAAACACTTAGATTCGAATACCTTACCAATATATATAAGAATCTACTCAAAAAAACGCTTAATTTCATGAATCAAACTCAAGAAATTCTCAACGACTTCAATAATCAAGAACCCAATAGAAACTTTTAACAAACCCATCAAGAACTCAATTTCTAAACCTTCAAGAATCTAAATTCTCTGAAAAAAATCATGATTTGGTGCGTGGGTGAACTAACCCAATGCTATGTGATCTCACATACCTCGTAGGGATCACCCCTTGACGGAATCCACAAGTGAATCCTTAAGAACGTTGAACTTTGGCTCTTTCTCCTCTTTTCTCCTCTTGCGTTCTTTCTCTAAAAATCCTAGGTGAATTCTTTGAGTCCGTTAACTGAATAAACTCAGCTTAGACCCCTAAGTAATTACCAAAAATAAAATAATTTAATTGGGTATGGAAAAGACCAAAATACCCTTCAAAATCCAATTTTGACTTTCTTTATCTAGACAGCCCAAATTCAAATGAGCATATCTCCCTCATACAAACTCGAAATCGCGCAAACTCGGCGGCGTTGGAAATATAATTCAGAGATATTTCCTACGGTATCTGGTAGCACACCTAACTCATCTTGAGGTAGGAGTTATAGTCCTTTGAAGTTGACCAAAAATCCATACTTAACATAACTTAGCCAATTTTCTAGATTTAACTTATTTCAAAAAAATATGACTCTTTCTAATTCTAGCTCTTTCTAGTTCTTTCAAATAGCGAGGTGTTACAATATCTCCCCCTTGGGAACATTCGTCCTCGAATGAGATTATTCTTAGTAAGTTAAGGGCGTAACATCAAATATTCAGTTACGACACCCAACAAGCAAATCTAACACATCAAGCATATCAATTAAAGAGTACTAAAAAGAGAATTAGTACTTTGATCTGGAATTTCTCTTGCTCAAAGAGATATGGATATCTCTTCTTTATATCCTCCTCAGTTTCCCAAGTAGCTTCCTCAACAAATTGATTTCTCCAAAGAACTTTGACTGATGCTACTTCCTTGGTCCTCAACTTGCGAACCTGACGGTGCAGAATCTGAACAGGAATCTCCTCATAAGACAAGCTATCCTTGATACCAATATCCTCAGTTGGTATGATAAGTGAAAGATCACCCATGCACTTTTTCAACATGGAGATGTGAAATACCGGATGAACTGCTACTAACTCTTGGGGTAGCTCTAACTCATAAGCTACATTACCAATCCTTTTAGATATTCTGGAAGGACCAATTTACCGGGGACTAAGCTTCCCCTTCTTACCAAATCTCATAACACCCTTCATGGGTGAAACTTTCAAGTATACCCAATCATCTACTTCAAACTCTAACTCCCTTCTCCTAACATCAGTGTAGGATTTCTGGCGACTCTGCGCTATTTTCAACCTTTAACTTTCACCTTCTCCATGGCTTGATGAACTAAGTCTAGTCCTATCAACCCAGCTTCACCAACTTCAAACCATCCAATAGGAGATCTGCATCTTCTCCCATAAAGAGCTTCATAAGGAGCCATTTGGATGCTAGAGTGGTAACTATTGTTGCAAGCGAATTCAATGAGAGGTAAGTGATCATCCCAATTACCTTTGAAATAAATCACACAGGCCCTCAACATATCTTCTAGAGTCTGAATAGTGCGCTCTGCTTGACCATCTATCTGAGGATGAAAAGCAGTACTCAAGTTCACCCTTGAACCCAAGCCTTTCTGAAATTATTTCCAGAACTATGCAGTAAATTGTGCACCTCTATCTGATATAATCAAAACTGGCACCCCATGAAGTCTAACTACCTCTTGAAGATACAACTTGGCATAGTCGTCTGCTGAATGGGTAGTCTTTACCGGCAAAAAGTGGACTGATTTGGTCATTCGATCCACAATCACCCAAATACAATCATGTTGCCTGCGAGACCGTGGCAAACCTGTGATGAAATCCATATTAATCATCTCCCACTTCCATCCCGGAAGTTCTATATTCTGAGCCATACCACCGGGCCTTTGGTGCTCTACTTTAACTTGCTGACAATTTGGACACTTAGCAACAAACTCTGCAATGCCCTTCTTCATACTACTCCACCAATAGACTTCTCTCAAGTCACGGTACATCTTTGTGGAACCCGGATGGATAGAATATCTGGAGCTATGAGCTTTCTCCATAATCCTATCTTGAAGTTCATCCATCCTTGGTACACACAATCTACCTTGATATCTCAATACACCATCTCCCCCTTGTTCAAAAGCCATTACTTTTTGCTTATGAACATTTGCCTTCAATTCAAGCAAAATATGATCTTGGTCTTGCTTCTCTTTCACTTCTGACACTAATGATGATTCAGCCCCATTCATCACCAATATTCCTCCTTCTGTGGAATCCATTAATTGAACTCCTAATCGTGCAAATATGTGCACATCTTTTGCTAACTCCTTCTTATCTTCGTCAAAATGGACGGTACTACCCATAGACAACCTGCTCAATGCATCAACAACAATATTAGCCTTACCTGGGTGATAGAGGATACTCATATCATAATCCTTGAATAACTCTAACCACCTCTTTTGTCTGAGATTAAGCTCTTTCTGACTAAACACATACTGAAGACTCTTATGATCGGTGAACACATCTACATGAACACCATAAAGATAGTGACGCCATATTTTCAAAGCAAATACTACGGCAACCAATTCTAGATCACGGGTTTGGTAATTCTTCTCATGAACTTTCAACTGTCTGGAGGCATAAGCTATAACTTTGCCATTCTGCATTAACACACAACCCAAACCAACTCTGGACGCATCACAATATATGACAAAATCTTGAGTACCTTCTGGTAAGGTCAATACTGGGGAAATAGTCAACCTCTTTTTCAATTCCTGAAAGCTTTTCTCACAAGCTTCAGACCATTGAAACTTCACTGTTTTCTGAGTCAACTTAGTCAAAGGAGATGAAATAGATGAAAATCCCTCGACGAACTTTCTATAATATCCAGCCAACCCCAATAAACTCCTAACGTTAGTCGGAGATGTGGGTCTAGGCTAATTCTGCACTGCCTTTATTTTCTGAGTATCAACTCTAATTCCATCACTGGAAACTATATGGCCTAAGAATGCCACAGACTCAAGCCAAAACTCACATTTTGAGAACTTAGCATACGATTCTCTATCCTTTAGAGTTTGGAGGACTATTTTGAGATGGCTAGCATGATCTTCCTCATTCCTAGAATAGATTAGAATGTCATCAATGAACACGATAATAAACATATCTAAATAAGGCTTGAATACTCTATTCATAAGGTCCATGAATGCTGCAGGTGCATTAGTTAAACCGAACGACATGACCAGAAACTCATAATGATCATAACGGGTCCTGAAAGCTGTCTTTGGAATATCACATTCCCTTACTCTTAACTGATGGTAGCCTGATCTGAGGTCTATTTTAGAAAAATAAGAAGCACCCTAAAGTTAATCGAAAAGATCATCAATTATCGGAAGATGATACTTATTTTTTATGGTAACCTTGTTCAACTGACGGTAATCTATACACATCCTAAGGGAACCATCCTTCTTCCTCACAAACAGGATCGAAGCGCCCCAAGGTGAGACACTTGGTCGAATGAAACCTTTCTCTAGGAGATCTTTCAACTGCTCCTTTAACTCTTTTAACTCTGCTGGTGCCATCCTATATGGAGGAATAGACGAGTATCTGGAAGAAGGTCTATACCAAAGTCTATTTCTCTCTCAGGAGGGACTCCGGGAAGATCATCTGAAAAGACTTCTGGAAACTCTTTTACTACTGGAACTGACTGAATAGAAGTTATCTCAACACTAGAGTCATTAACTCGGACTAAGTTATAGATACACCCCTTGTAAACTAACTTTCTTGCCTTAAGGTACGAAATAAAACGACCCTTAGGCACTGTTGAACTATTTTTCCACTCTAAGACTGGCTCATTTGGAAACTGGAACTTGATAACTCAAGTTCTACAATCAACTGAGGCATAACAGGATGAATCCAGTCCATACCAAGAATAACATCAGAACCTACCATGTCTAACTCAACTAAATCAGCCATGGTGCTCTTGTGATTGACGGAAACGGTACAATCACGATAGACTCTCTCTGTTAGAATAGACTCACCAACAGGTGTAGAAACACTGAAGGGTTCACTAAGTTTTTCAGGAAGAATGTCAAAATTCATCGCAACATAAGGAGTTACAAAGGATAAACTCGCTCCTGGATCTAGCAAAGCATAAACATTAAAATTAAAGACTTGGATCATACCAGTGACAACATCTATCGAATCCTCTTACTCTTGCCGACTAGTGATAGCATGCAGACGGTTTCCTCCTCCGCCTGCCCCTGAAGTAGCTCCTCTAGATGCAGCTCTGTCTGGTGGAGTAACTGAAGAAGACTGGGATTTATTTCCCCCATTACCATTACCCTGCTTGTTCTTTAGACACTGTCGCATAAAATGACCATTCTTGCCACACTTGAAGCAACCAATATAGCCATCACGACACATCCCTGAGTGGTTCCTACCACACTTAGCACATGTAGGAGGCTTACTACCCCCTTGTGCCATACTACCCTGAGAATAGGTAGGTTTAGCTCTGAAATTCTGACTGTTGTACTCGCCTTTGTTCTTTGGTGCAGGTGCACTAGCAGATGATGGATCAGGTCCCTTTTGTTTCTGTTGGAAGGATGAACGGTTGGCATTACTCTTCTGCTGCCCGGACTCATTCCCTGATATCTTAGCCCTCTTATTCTTAAACTCTTATCTATCCCTCAGCTTGTCCTCCTCAACTTGTTACACATGGATCATTAGCCTTGTTATGTCCATATCCCCTATCAGCATAGATGCCTTGCCTTTCTTGCTTGACAGGTGAGACAACCCATCAACGAATAAATTCATCCTGCTTCTCATGTCAGCAACCATCTCTGGAGCATAGCGGTAAAGTTATGTGAACTTCATATTGTACTCATGAACACTCAAAGAATCCTGCTTGAGAGTGAGGAACTCTCGTACCTTAGCCTCTCTCAGTTCTCGGGGAAAGAAATACCCCAAGAAGGCCTCCTCAAAACAAGCCCAACTCGCAGGTGGTGCTCCCTCAACTCGGTTCTTCTTCCATTAGTCGAACCATATCCTAACGACACCCTTAATCTGGTATGTAGCTAGTTCCACCCTCTCAGCGTCAGCAACATGCATGATCTCAAAAAACTTTCTGAAGTTCTTCAATAAAATTCTTTGGATCCTCGGTAACACTTGAACCTGTGAAGTTTGGTGGATTCATCCTTAAGAACTCACGGATTCTTGAAGTGTCAGCCACTTCCTGTCAATTCCCTCTCTGTTGCCCAGCTTGGTTGGGCACAACTTGGCTCAACATCCGGATAGCCTCACGAAACTCAGCATTAGTGACCTCTCCTTGGGGTTGCATTTCTGGTGCATTAGAAACCCCTTGTTCCTATGGTTAAACATATCTCCTAGCCGGACGACCTTTGACAGCTCTTCGTGGAGGCATGATCTGAAAGACACGCGTAAGCACAAGTTAGAAGAAACTTTTAGAGATAAAACTCTAACGCACGAAATGAGTATGAAAGAAGTGAGATAATTCCTAAGTGTTGCAACCTCATAATTATAGATGTGGCACGCTTCACACCGATAACTAGGACTCTACAGACACGGATTCATAGACTTCCTAGGACTCTTGAACTCTGTGCTCTGATACCAAGTTTGTCACGCCCCGAGCCTACAGCCTGGGCGGGACTGGCACTCGAGAACCATTGCTGGCCCCAAGCGAACCCTTGGCCTGATTTACCTAATCAGCGGAAGTCTTAAACACAAGAAATACTTCTTTCTATGGTTTGAGATAATTGCTAAAAAACTTAGCTCAAAGGCTCTCTTGGAAATCAAAGTTTCCTTTCTTGCTCAATTGTGAAAGCATTTACTCTTGGCTGAAAAACTAGCTCAAAGGCTCTGTTGGAAATCAAAGTTTCCTTTCTTGTTTAAATGTGAAAACATTTTACTCTTTGGGGAATACATAGTCCCAATATACTCTTTTGAAGAAATGAACTTCAAATTTTACTCTTTACTCAACTCAAAACTCAAGTCTTAAAATAAAGTTAAAACGTTTGTGAAAGACTTTTGGAAAACTTTTTGAACTCATCTTGACTTGACTCTTAACTTTCCGTGAATTGAATTATGAATTCAAGGCTCATGATCTCATGTTTCTGGATGATTTCATGATGTTTAGACGTACCTTAGAGTGTAGAAATCAACTAGAAAACTTAGGTACGTTGCTAGGGAACTCATACGGAAAGAGGTGGAAAAGGGTGGGAAACCTGGCGTCCCTGGCGCTCTGAGCGACGTGGGGCGCCAGAGCTGAAAATTCAGAAACAGGGTTGGGGCGCTCTGGCTGGTGCGGCGCTCTAGAGCCCAAATCTCAGAGCCCCATGTGGGGCGCTCTGGCTGGGGCAGCGCCCCAGGCCCCTGCCCAGAAAGTTCCGACTTTTCTTGCTCATTTTTCAACTCTAAACCCTCTAGATTCACTTGGTTCTTTCCCCAAACACTTAGATTCGAATACCTTACCAATATATGTAAGAATCTACTCAAAACAAAGCTTAATTTCATGAATCAAACTCAAGAAATTCTCAACGACTTCAACAATCAAGAACCCAATAGAAACTTCAAACAAATCCATCAAGAACTCAATTTCTAAACCTTCAAGAATCTAAATTCGCTGAAACAAATCATGATTTGGCGCGTGGGTGAACTAACCCAACGCTATGTGATCTCACATACCTCGTAGGGATCACCCCTTGACGGAATCCACAAGCGAATCCTCAAGAACGTTGAACTTTGGCTCTTTCTCCTCTTTTCTCCTCTTGCGTTCTTTCTCTAAAAACCCTTGGTGAATTCTTTGAGTGCGTAAACTGACCAAACTCAGCTTACACCCCTAAGTAATTACCAAAAAAGAAATAATTTAATTGGGTATGGAAAAGACCAAAATACCCTTCAAAATCCAATTTTGACTTTCTTTATCTAGACAACCCAAATTCAAATGAGCATATCTCCCTCATACGAACTCGAAATCGCGCAAACTCGGCGGCGTTGGAAATATAATTCAGAGATCTTTCCTACGGTATCTGGTAGCACACCTAACTCATCCTGAGGTAGGAGTTATGGTCGTTTGAAGTTGACCAAAAATCCATACTTAACATAACTTAGCCAATTTTCTAGATTTAACTTATTTCAAAAAAATATGACTCTTTCTAATTCTAGCTCTTTCTAGTTCTTTCAAATAGCGAGGTGTTACAGAAAGGTCTACTTTATTATATATGCATATATATACTAGATTCACTGCACGTATATGCCTAGTGGATATATTTTACCAAACTATCTAATGTCGCCTTTGTTTCTAGATAATCTAAATGATTAGTTGTAACTTGTAAGGTATAATTGAAATATAGGTTTGCAAATAATATTCCTGTATGCAAGACCAAATGATTGGCCTAGCTATTTTCACGAATAACGTTTTGGCCTCTTAATTATACCGAGTTGTGAAATATATTCCTAATTTTATGTAGTTATCCCATTAAAGTAGTACCAAAACATTATAGCCTAATTTAAAAAAAAAAAAACTAATTCTACACATTAGTACTCACTTTAGTATCCCCAATGCACATAGAGGCTTCTTTCTTCGGATTATGTACCTTGGCATATGATCTGGGGGATTAGTTGTCCATGGTTTTGGTACATTTTATCCATCGGAGGAATCATGTTGGTGAAATGTTATGGAGGTTTAAACAGGGACGTAATTCTAATTAAGAGCGATTATTTAGCTAACTAGCTTTCCATACTCCCAAAACCTTGGATGTGCATAAACTGAAACACCAACTGTCATTGTAACTAATTAATTTCTAATATATGCAAAATTCAAGAGTAATAGTCTTCAAGCAATGCCTACAATATTTGTTGTATAAATGATCTGATGGGCACTTATTACGCTATGGAAGCAACTTAAAATCGAAAATGCAAAGCAATAGGAATATCAAGAGATTCAAAGAGTTTAGGCTAATTAATCATCAATTCAATTGACGGAGCATATTAGAAATCATAGTGTGCTTGCTCTAATGGATGTTTGTTGCACCAAGGAATCAAACGAATAGTAGTTCAGTACAAGTGAGAAAAGAGAGACAAGTAGATATCTTGTTGTGTTTAAAGTTTTGAATTCTGAAAATAAGAAAAGCTTTAAGTAGAAAGGGATTATGTAATACCAATGATGAGGGTGACGTATGTTTATAATCTGCTAGAAGTGGCGAAAGTTAGAATTGATGCAAACAACAGGTTACCATAAGTTGCGGCAAACATACAACTTGTTAACAGGCCGAGCAATTTCTCATGCGTTCTAAGTGTAAGCCAAACTTAAAATGTGTTCCGCAGTTTAAGGGAGTTTGTGCTTGCAAATAATCTGCCTGTACAGTGAAGGAGAAAGGTAGCGTCCGAAGTGTAAGCCAAACTTAAAATGTGTTTCACGGATGAAGGAAGTTTGTGCTTGCAAATAATCTGCCTTCACATTGAAAAGAATGAAGATAGTGAAGGAGAAGGTTTGACGTCTGAATAAGATGGTGTACCGTTGCATACCAGTTTGTGAATTGCAGATGTTGGCCTGGTGATTGATGGGAAAAAACATATGCGTTTGATTGTTTTAAAGAGAGGAAAGCGATGGGTTGCGTCTGTTATACGGTTGCATCTGTTCACAGGGTAGGCGATGGAAGTGGCAACTCTTCCAAATGATTTTTTGATCAATATCTATTTTAGATTTACATCATATTTATCATAAAATTTCTCAATATTTTATGTAATTAACTTCTTATAAAAGGTTGTTTATTTTCAGTTTTAGGTGGTTAATATGAGCAATAAGAAATAACTAGATTTTAGTTAAATGACAAATTTTATATTGTCAATGAATAAAATATAAATTCTTGTTGATTTCATTACATTTTTACTATACCAAAATATAAATCATCTCTTGAATTATTTTTACTTCGTGCTAATTCTAAGCAATATATATATAATTTCAAGAAATTCTCCTTATATCTCTAGAATGATCCACTAAGAATTATTCTTTTTCCAATGCAAGTCTTCCACATGACCAATTTATATCACGTGACACTTAAATGGCATGATCAAGTTAGAAATGGAACAACATGAAATGATAGTGATACAGGAAGGTTTGGCGATTAATTTCATTTCAAAACCATGTACATATCAAATGCTCTACCCAATCCAAAATCTGCAAGCTCTTAAGACATTTTGTCTGGATCTATCACATTTTGACACTTCGAGATTACACCCTAATTCATATAATATTTCTAACAAGTGCAAGTTGTTATAAGATCTCTTCTTGCTAGTTGGAAATATATGAAAATTCATACAACCATAATGAAAGTACCAAGTTTTTAAAGACGTTAGACACCATCTTTTTCGGGAAGATGAGCGTCGTGACACTTCTAAAACAATTGAGAAAGCTTTTCTAACTGAATTTGCTGAGACTTCTAATACTAAGCAAAAGAACAAGAGCAAGAGCAAGACCAAGACCAAGACCAAGGAAGTATAGAAGAACACGGGATTTGATAAGTCAAATAAAAAGGGTAAATCTCAATTTAAGAAGAGAGGAAAATGCGGTGTTAAAAAGATTGATATGTCCAAAAAAGATTGTTATTCTTGCCACAAGATGGGTCATTTGATGCAGAATTGTCTAGAGTAGAATAAGGTAACATCGTGCATTGTAACCCCTCATTTTGCTTATGTCTATAGTATTGCATTAATGATAGAGATGTTAATACTTCGTGGACTGTAGACTAAGGTGCCACCGACCACATCGCTAAAGACAAATGATAAGTTCTTTAATACTGTCGGTTGCCAATTGTAGTGTTTTTGGTGTCAAAAATGTGTTTTGATGTTGCGATTATGTTTTTGATAGCATGACGGCGTTTGGAGACCATTCGAAAGGGAAAAGCTTTGAAATTATGATTTTGGAGCGCATGTGGTCTGCATTGAGGTAGGCTACACCTTTCCGGTCTTTAGATTGAGCTCGAGAATGTAAATTCATTTTGGTTAGATAAAATTGGGATGGGTTGCTAGTCGATTCATGTTTACTTATTAAAAATCATGTCTCAGGCCTTATTTTTGGGGTATTTCGAGAGTGCTAGCATGTTATTCTTGTTGTGTGATCATGTCTTACCTTGTGGTTATTGTCCGTAGTTGTTTTGTGATCATTGGTAGCTTATTATTGGCCTTAGCCTGGTGTAGGCCAGTGATTGCCCTAGCGTTTTGGAGATGATAGGCCTTAGAATTCTTTGACGTCGCTTTGGATGGTTTAGCTTCATGTAGACTAATGTAGCAGACTTGGATTTGATAGTGTGAGCCTTATCTAGGTGGTAACTCAGCTGCGATAACTTGTTATTCATAATTCCCTTTTTACTACGACCCAATGATTCTCTGTTGGGATTTCGGGCTTTGCTTGATGATTTGCAGTTGGATTTGATTCGGGCTTGGAGTGGTTTGCTGGAAACTTTGGGGTGGACGTCAATCTACGGTGGTCTTATGTTGGTGACTTGACATGAGACTCTTCTTCGACAGTTTGTATAGACACAAATTTAAGGTCTGGGCAGACCACCATTTTAGACACAAATTCAAGATCTGGGCACAAGATCTTCAGCTGCAGTTCGAGTTTCGGGCGCATTATTCTCTATTGAGTTGATACCTAGCGGCATGGTTCTATTGGATTCATTGGGTGTTCTATCCACGATTCGACGTTCGGGCTATGCACTCTCCTGTTCATGATTCATATAATTTCATACTCATTAGTTATAGCTCTTCTGTGTACTCATTAGGCTTATGGGGATTTGTTCGGGTGATCATATACTTAAACTTGCGCAAAAGTGTACTTTCTGGACTTATGGAGTCTAGTTAGGTTTAGTTAGTTACTTGCTTTTCATTTCCATTCTTTCGTAGACTCTTGTGCATTGATGTTAGAATTTCGTTATCATTTCGTTGATTTGACCTTTGCTAGTGTTATTTCTCGCGTTTCATATTGTCTTTACTTTTAAGCTCGGTTGGTCTATGATGTCTACTGAGTACATGTTGTTTTGATACTCAAACTACACTCTGCATCTGTTTTCATGATGCAGGTCCGAGCACCAGTCATCCGCGTTGATATTGAGCCGGTTGTTGAGGTATTCAGAGGCAAGGGTGAGCTTTTGACGTCTTGGATCAGTTTGCCTCTTTTTGTGATAGTTGTTGGCTAGTTTTTAGCATTTGAGACAAGTTTGTATATTTTTTGTTTACCTTTGGAATTTGTACTCTTTTGTAGTAGTTCTGTACATCTGACTACTAGGTTTTGTGTTGGATCTCTTTTGGTTGTATGTATTGGCTTCTATTTTTATTTTCCGCCGTCTCCTTGAATGATATCATTCATCTATTATAAATTGTTGTTTCTACCCTGTATGCCTGTTGTATGCCTGTTACTTGTTGTTCTAGGTAACAAATTGAATTACCTACTGGTGAATTATAATATGTGTCATCTTGACTCAAGTTTTCGAGTTCTGATAAGTGATCCAAGACTGTATACACCGTACACGTTCACCACCCTCCCAAAAATTTAGGAGATTACATTGAGTATATTATTATCATACGAAAAAAGAATTGAGGTTTTGTTGAGTACTACCAAAACACTAAAACTTAAAAGAAATTAAAGGAGGAGCATATGGTCAAAATATTAATTTCCAAATACGTGAAAGAATCTTGGAGAATACTTAAAGTCCAGTCAATGAATAATATAATCAACCTAGAAACTATGATTAGCACTTATTATTAAGCCTATATATATATATATATATATATATATTGGATGGTATCATGGAGGTGTCGCTGAAGAATTAAATTAGACACCAATGATATCAAGACAATATATAGATATATTGTGGTGGTATCATTGCGGACCGAAGCGAACTCCAATGATACCATGACAATATATAGATATATTGTGATGGTATCATAGAGGTCTCACTGAAGGATTGAAGCAGCGACAATGATACCATAACAATATATATAAAATTAAATTTTTGTGCAACAATAAAGAATATTATGATTTGAGAAAAAATGAATGGAAAAGGAAAAAAATAATAAAGAATAAAAAAATAATCGAAAAAAAGAAAAGGAGAGGAACAGGAAATAAAGAAATTGAAAAATAAAATTAAAAATGCAAAAATAAAAGGAACAAATATAGGAGAAAATGGGGAAATTTGGGGGGAAAAAAGAGGAAAATAAATAAATAAATGAGAAAAAAGAAAAAGGAGTATATAAAATACATTTTTTACTAATTTTGATTTTAATAAATAAGCCAGTGATTTTTTTAATTATTTCTTGTTGTAATCTAATTATTTAATTTTCCTACATTTTTACTAGTCTAAAAAAAGTTTGCTACTATATTGCTGGTATGGGACATGAGGTTAGTTTTGGTGTGAATGACCTTAAATCAGGCTAGTGCTAAAGTGATTGAGTTGAGAACAAATAGGCCCTACATACCTTATCTATTATGCCATCTCTTCTCACACTTAACAAATTGCTCTCTTTCTACTCATTCTTGATAAATTTTCCACTTCCTTAGATATCAAAAACAACAAAAACAGAGATGTCATCAAGTGTTTGCTCATCAACTTCCATTTCTAAGTTCATCTTAGATCAACCTTATCTTCATATGTTAGAAACCAAATGTACCACCATGACAGACCTCAAAAAGATTCATGCTCATCTCATAAAAAGTGGTTTAATCAAGGACAAAATAGCATCTAGCCGCGTCCTTGCATTTTCAGCCAAGTCTCCACCTATCGGTGACATCAATTATGCAAACTTGGTTTTCACTCACATAGAAAATCCAAATCTTTTCACTTGGAATACTATCATTAGAGGTTTCTCAGAGAGTTCAAGTCCACAATATGCAATTCATCTCTTCATTGAAATGTTGAACAATTCACAAGTACAACCACACTTGCTTACTTATCCTTCGGTTTTTAAGGCGTATGCTCGAGGTGGTCTTGCAAAAAATGGAGCTCAACTTCATGGGAGAATCATCAAACTAGGCCTAGAATTTGACACATTCATAAGAAATACTTTGTTGTATATGTATGCAAGTTGTGGTTTTTTGGTTGAAGCAAGGAAATTGTTTGATGAGGATGAGATTGAGGATGTTGTTTCTTGGAATTCCATGATCATGGGCCTAGCTAAATCGGGAGAAATCGATGATTCTTGGAGGTTGTTTAGTAAAATGCCAACTAGAAATGATGTTTCTTGGAACAGTATGATAAGTGGTTTTGTTAGAAATGGGAAGTGGAATGAAGCATTGGAACTATTTAGCACAATGCAAGAGGAAAATATTAAGCCTAGTGAATTCACTTTGGTGAGCTTGTTGAATGCTTGTGGACACTTAGGAGCACTTGAACAAGGGAATTGGATTTATAAGTATGTTAAGAAGAACAATGTGGAGTTGAATGTTATTGTTGTTACTGCAATTATAGACATGTATTGCAAGTGTGCAAACGTTGAAATGGCGTGGCATGTTTTTGTAAGCGTCTCAAATAAAGGGTTGTCTTCTTGGAACTCCATGATTTTGGGCTTAGCTACTAATGGATTTGAGGATGATGCGATTAAGCTATTCGCGAGGCTACAATGCTCAATTCTGAAACCGGATTCTGTGAGTTTCATCGGTGTACTAACCGCGTGCAATCACTCAGGATTGGTAGATAAAGCTAAAGACTACTTCCAATTAATGAAAAAAGAATATGGTATTGAACCATCAATCAAGCACTATGGTTGTATGGTCGATATTCTTGGTCGAGCAGGACTAGTTGAAGAAGCAGAAGAGGTTATAAGAAGTATGAAAATGGAACCTGATGCTGTCATATGGGGTTCTTTGTTATCGGCTTGTAGGAGCCACGGGAACATGGAGTTGGCCAGATGGTCAGCTGAGAATTTGCTTGAGTTGGATCCAAATGAAAGCAGTGGCTATGTATTGATGGCAAATATGTATGCAGCCTCGGGCCAGTTTGAAGAAGCTATGGATGAAAGGATATCAATGAAGGATAAACATATCGAGAAAGAACCGGGATTCAGTTCAGTAGAAATTAATGGTGAAGTTCATGAGTTTGCTTCTGGTAGGAAGTTAGATTCTGAGTTCCATGATATATATTCTTTGATGCACTAAACAGAATTAGGAATTTATTGTCTACTTAGAGCCATTGTACAAAGAAACAATTTCATTTGTCACACACCTTTTGTCAAAAAACTGCTGTAAACTATGACCCCATTAGAATATAAGGGATCCTGAAGGTCATTTTTGGAAATTTTCAGAAAATTACCATTTTACCCCTCCCGATAGTTGTCCCATGATCAGTTTACGAAGTTGGTTTTGAAATTTGATTGAAAAGTTGGGATTTTTGAAAGTTAAAGAGTTTTGGAGGCTTAAAGTTGCTAAAAGTGATTTTTGGTAAAAACCAGAACTACGAGTCCCGAAAGTTAGTTTACCAATGTCACATTGCACCAATCAACCTCATCGGGGCCATAGTCACCTTACATGGCAACAGTAAAATCCTTTCAAACGCGGATCAAAACTGACCATTTACTTAGCAGGGTCTCAGGGCCAGGTTATTGGAGGGGGTATTGTTGGTGAACTCATTGGCTGCAACTTTCATAAATTCTACATTTAACCACTTGCCATTAGATGATGATGAAATGGTTTTCAAAAACTGATCAATAGGAAAACTATCTAGTCCTATATTATCTAACAGATTAATTAACCGACTTAAGCTAGACCAACTGCCACTAACTCTAGTCTAACTAACCATAACAAATTACAGCTAAGTGTCATGACCTGCCACAAAGATTCGTGAGTAAGTTGTCAAGTGCCGCATGGAGCATTAGTGAAAATCTAAATCCGTGACATAAGGCACAACTGTACAAGTGGTTAATTCCACAACACCCTCCCTCAAGCTAGGTGTTATGAACAGATTCTTCACGCCTAGTTTGTTCATTAAGTAAAAGATTTACGTGAGTAAGTCCCTTGTAAACACATCTGCCAGTTGTTCAGAGGAAAATAGATGCAGAAGATGCACAAGGCCTAGCATGCTCAGAGCAACACTTGATGATTGCATGTCTTTAGTAACTAGCATGTAGATCTATTTTTTCACTCTCATTGATGAATAAATACCACTTAAAGATTCAACAACTTTCCCTTATCGTCTCTCGACTTGAGCAAACGGGACCTTACAAAATAATTTTACTTCCTAACTCATTTTTTTACCGCCTTGTCACTGAAAGACACCTCCAACACTTCTTGTTATCACACGAATATTATGCCCGAGAACACCAAGACAACGAGCAATTACACTGAGTTGAAGCGTAAACAACCATGGTCTTGTCCTCATCCGGCCTTTGGGTATATTAGAGCTGGATGTTCCATTTGCAGCAAGTCATGCTTCATCTCAAGGAAGTCATAATAGACAGTTGTACGACTCAAAAATCACAACCTCCTTACTGAAAGCAATTAAAAAGAAATTTTAGAACTCTTGGCCAATCCACGTATTGCAATTACAGACCAGCGCACACATGTCTCTATAAATATAGTTGTACGCATGTATGATTCCTCTAGACAAGTAATGAAATACTATCGTTTTATTTGACTAAGAAAGTGAATATTGTAAGGTTAAGAAGTTTAAAATTCAATATATCATATATGGCTCACAAGAGATTTTCTATATTTTACAAATTTGTACATGTCTTGGTATCCAGAGTAAAAAGAACATCATTGTAGCATCCTAGGCATACACCATGTCGACAAAATATATGCAAGAAAGATATTAACTGTTGGTATAAAAAGAAGTGACATTAGACCCAAGTCAATCCCCGTGTTACACGACTTGGAAATCACAATCTTCATACTGAAAGCAATTAAAAAGAAATTTTAGAACTCTAAGTCAATCCCCGTGTTACAATTACAGACCACACACAGTCTGTAATTGTAACAAAGAGTAGTAAGTAAGACGACATCATATTTTGAACAGCTTGTACGACTCGATGATATACTTTTCCCTCATGATCAATTTCAATTGTTCCCAAGTATGAATGACATCAATTCCCATATCCCTCTACTTCTATAGTGACAACAGATCTTCGTTATACTATTAAGAAAAGTTTCATTCTTGATATGGGATGGTTGATGCTTACAAGAACTAATTAAATACTTTCGATTAAACATGGTTGCACAAGCTACATATGATGTCTTTCGCAGTTGAGATGTGAAATTAAAACGTGATAAGAGTATAAGTCAATAAGCAATGAGAAACCAATTCAATACCTACCATTCAAGAATTATATAACGCATAACAATTAACTGCAAGTCTATAACACATCTAATTATGCCAATGGAAGTTTACTTATTTCCTAATACTCCTGTCAGTATCCATGATTATCTTTTCTAAAATTTAGATTCTCTATGGAACATAAAAATAAAGCTACGCATTTGATGATGAGCACGATATAATTTATATTCTGAAAAGAATATTAAACGTCATTAATATCAAAGATATATATCATTCTAATGATCACAGAAATTTATGTATAAACAGTTCAAAGCATAAACTTAATGTTTACAGCAGGCCGGTATTAGTTATAGTAGGCCGGTATTGAAAATGACAATCAAACCAGAAATCTTGCATTATAGTCTTCATTGAAACTTTATTCATATATCGAGCGACTTTTAAAGATCGTTAACGTTATCTTACTGTGAGAAAATTATTTTTGCGAAAATTGATAATGTGAGTGTAATACTAATATTAGTAATAGGCATTTGAAAATGACAATTACATAAGAAATAAATAAAGCTAAATTTTGTGGTAAACTCTCAAATCATCCAATCAAATGACTTCTAAGTACATGACATGTATCTTTCAAAATACTATGTTTTTCTTATTTTACCTAATTATAGTTAATTAATATATATTAAATTTATGACTTAAAATAGTAAGTTTTTAATTAGATAATATTTATATCAATTTCTATAGTCGGCCACGGCATGTGATCAAAGCAAAAAATTTAAAATTTATTATTTAACAACTATTTGATATAAATAACTATTTTCAATTTATTTCTTTTAAGAAAAAAATATCAAAAATGGCGTTTCGATGAATAACTATCTGCATTTTACATGTGATCAAAGCAAAAAATTTGAAATGCTGATAGTTATTCAGCGACAAAACTGCGAAACTATCTTTATTCACTTACACTTTGGTGGCAACGGTTTATAATTACAAATATAAACATATTTCCTTTGACTTCACAGAAGCAATAGATGATACACACTGGTCAAAAAGATATAACAAGAAAAAGAATAAACTAAAAATGAAAAGATACTAAAGAAATAGAATAACTTACATCTATTGAAGCACCACTCGTTTTAATCATTACAGGTTCTCCCAATCAACATTTATGGTGGAAATATGAGCAATTTTTGGTCAGTAGCCGTTGTTTGAGCAATAGACGCTCCACACTGCTCGACAAGATATATATATATATAAAAAATTAGCTAAAAAGCAATGTGAAGTAAATAAAAATAAAAAGCTTCTCGGGGTAAAGAATAACGTAGCACCATTTGTTTTAATCATTACAGGTATTTCTGATCGATATCTATGATGGGAATTTGAGCAATATTTGGCCAGTATTCCCCCTTGTCAAATTCTAGTAGTGGTTTGAGCAATGGACAGTCGTAAATATACAGTTTAGAGAGGGAAGAGGGCATCCCTTTTACTGGAAGAAATTGGAGCTTAGGGCAATCATAGATGGCCAGCTCAGACAGGGAGGAGGGCAGTGCTGATTCAGAAAGTGATTGGAGATTAGGGCAATCACTGATGTGTAGACTTTGAAGGGAAGTGAGGTTCCAAAGATGTAGTGAATGGAGCTCATTATGGTAACTTAAATGTAGCTTAGAAAGAGAGGAGGGAAGCCGCCCTTCTTCCAACATTGACATAATTTGAGGTAAATAAGCAAAAGATAGATATTCAAGAGAGGTGAGGCTTTTGAGATCCTGGCTGCTTAATGTTTTCAGATTGCGTATGCTAAGAGTTGTAATAGAGGAAGGCAACTCCCAATGTTCCATCTCTTCGTCACTTCCATCATGTTTGATCTCTTGGTCATTGCCATCATGTTTGATCTCTTGGTCATTTTCATCATTTTGGATCTCTAACTTTATGAGGCTCGGTAAAAGCCACTCCTTTCGTCCATTCACCAGTTTCGTGCAATCAATGATCACAAGTTGTTGTAAATTGAGGGGCAATCCTCCTTCAGGAAAGGACTCTATTTCTGAACAATACCACAGTTCTAGTTTCTTAAGAGATGGAAGGAGTTCCTGCATACGTTCTGGCAGGCACTTCAGCTTCGAACAGTCCCAAATATTCAAATACGTTATCTGGGTCCCCCCCACATGGCACCGAAAGTTTTTCAAGATTCCAACAACTCGTAAAAGAGAGCATTTCAGGGGCAGTAGGAATCATAAACCTAGTAAGGTTGGGGCAACAGGAAACTGTCAATTCGCGTGCTCTTGGGAGCAACTCAGGTGATATATCATCTATACAATCACATTCTTCCAGTGTCAAATGCTCCAGAAACATATTACAATAACTCATCTCACCAACTGGCTCCTCCGATTTCAGTTCCTCGCAACAAGATATTCTCATTCTATTCAAGGTACTGGGTAGTATGCTAAAAGGTAAGGGGGTAAGAGAGTTACAACCAACAATATCTAATTCAACAATCTGCTTCATTCCCTCAAGTTGGGATGTATCCAAATTCAGTTCAGGACATTCTGAAATTCTCAATTCTTTCAGAGAACAAAGATTTTCAGGCAACTTCCCCATCAACTCCGGACAATTTTCAATTGAAAGCTTCTCAAGTTTAGGGAACTCGCCACTTCCTAGTATGTGCCATTGCTTCCACTCTGGCATATCTTCAAATTCAAGCTTCTCAAGAGAGTTAAAAAGCTTTTTGGAGGATGAACTGCCATAGAATTCTTCCGTCACCTCTGTTATTCCATGCATCCCTCTAATGGAAAGGAATTTCAAACAAGGGAGTTGTCCTAGTGCTGGCAAGGAATAACAGTCCTTGCAGTAGCTAAGAGACAATTTCACCAGCTTAAGAAACGAATGATCAGCTAGCCAATTTGGAAATTTTGTCCCTCTATATCCGGTGATTTCGACTTCTTTTATGTTTGTGTTTGGGCGTAGCTCATCAATTATGTCTCTTTCAGTTTGTGAATTGTCAGCAGTACTGTTTTCACTCCACTCCAAAGATAACTTGTCAACATGATTCTTCTCCCCCATCTTTGCCTTCACAGCTTCCCTTCTATCAACCACATTTTGCAACTCTAGAATTGATATAGATCCATACAAGTTCTCTACTTCACCCAAATCTTCCATTCTCCAACCACCTAGAAGAAACTTGGCTCCCACTAGCACATGGAGACTTTTCAACTTGCTCAGAGAACTGTAGCTTATGTCAAGATGACGCAAGTTAATCAACTGAGAACTGTAGCTTATGTCAAGATGATGCAAGTTAATCAAGCGGTAGCTCCTCAAGATAATAACAATATGACAAGAGAAATGTGTCCAAGTTATACAATACACAAATGGAATCTGGCAACTTTTCAATATTTGTCCAAGAAAGGTCCAAAAATCTGAGGAGCTTTAATTTGATAAACAAGTCATTTGGCAACTCCTTAATCTCATAACGTGACAATGATAATGCCCTTAAGGATGTCAGTCTTGGCAGTATGTTATGCAACACCCTCTTGCTTAGCTGATATGGGTAAAAGATATTGAGATCCTTCGTTCTCTTCGTATTGACTGGAAGCAATGTCCTCAGCTGCTCTGATTTGGAGAGTGGTTTCAATTTCTCAAATTCACCATCTGTTCCCGTGTAATAGGACATATGCTGACTTTGTTCCAACATATGAGATCCTTCATTCTCTTCCAACCTAATACAAAGTTTTGAAGATGCAATTTGGGCTAAATCATTGACAAGGTCATGCATTAAGAATTTCGCTACATGTCTTTCAGAAGACGCTGTAACCATTTCGAATAGTGATCTTGATCTCAACTCAAGAAAGTATTGATTACCTGAACGAAACTGTTGTACAAGACCATTAGCAATCCACAAGTGAATAACTTGGTCTTTGCAGAATGGATAATCTTTGGGATATATTGCACAATAAGCAAAACATTGCTTCAAATGTGCAGGAAGATCATTGTAGCTCAACATCAATGCTGGTAATATACCATTCAAACAACTTGGAAGCTCCCAAATTTCACTTCTTAAAATGTCTCTCCACTCATCCACCTCTGATTTGCAGCGTAAAATACCAGCAAGTGCCTTTAGAGCTAAAGGCAACCCTTTGCACTTGTCTGTAATTTTTCTTCCAACCTCTTCAAATTCTGGATGTTCCTCAGGATCCCTGTTTTCTAGTGAATGTCGTTTGAATAAAGCCCAAGAGACTTCACTAGACAGAGTTCCCATGTTGATTGCTCCACTACCCATCATCAAAGCAACACTCTCCTTTCGTGTAGTTACAATGATCTTACTTCCCATATCTCCTTGTACAAAAAGATTTCTCAAGTCATCCCACTCGTTGTAGTTGTCATTCCACACATCATCCAGAACAATAAGAAACTTCTTTCCCTTTAAGCTTTCCTTCAAATTGACTTGTAGCTGATTAAGATTGTCATCAAGCTTTAAGGTTTCCTTCAATTTGACTTGTAGCTGATTAAGATTGTCATCAACCTTTAAGCCAATTTCTTGAAGTAACCCTTTTGTTATTCTGAAAGCATCATATGCCTCAGAAACACAAAACCAAGCTTTCAAACCAAAATGGTCCTTCACCGTCTCATCATTGTAAACGGCTTTAGCAAGTGTTGTCTTACCCACACCGCCCATTCCAACGATAGGAACTACAGCCAGATTTTTTCCATTTGCATCTTCAGACAATAAACGGACAATCAAATCCTCTATTTCCTTGTGCCTACCAAAGATATCAGAATCATCAACCAAAGAAGTTGAAGGTGTTCTAGTTTCTTGTTTAGTCGAACCAAAATGCTCCTTTAAGCCAAGGTCAGCAATTTGCTCTTGCAAATCATTCAATGTTTCAATAGTGTCTTCCAACTTCTCCTTTATGTTAAGGAAAAAATCATCACTCAAGCACAGGTTAAGGTCACTTACTTGCTGGTTGCTAGTTTCTGCAAGATTTTGATGCTGACCTTCAACCTTAAGTCTCAAAGCCTCATAATTGACCTCTTCCATTAAGTTTTCAGCAGAGTCGACAGCATGTCGAAATTCATTAAGCCACTGGCTCAAAAATTGATTTGATGCCTGCTTATTCTCTGCATCACTTAGCACAGCTTGAAGACCAAGCAAAGTCATTCTCAGCTTCTTTAAGAGACGAACATCATTATTCTTACGCTTCTGAAACATCTTGAGCAGCTCACCCTGAGGTGCTAGCCTATCAAAGAGAACATTCAAAGCTGAAGAGATAAATGCACCACCAACTGCTAAGCCAACCTCCATTACTGAAATCTGCAAAGCAAAACACAAAATGAGTTTAAGAAATTTGAGAAGATGAATGTTTCTATCTTCAATTACTAACAACTTTACTTTACCTGTTGAATGCTAAGAGTAATTTGCAAACAAGAATGATCACTGATTTCTCTCTCTCTGTCTCTCTCTTTTGCTAGTAAATTTGCAAACAAGAAGTTGTAATTGGTACAACTATATTTGCTAGTGCCTATTCATTGCTTTCCAATTGAGTAATTGAGGGTAGTTGTAGAAAATGGGGACCATTTAGAGACCAAAGTCTTGTATCATTTAAACATCAATACAAGGTTCAGTTGGTGCTATTTTGACATTTTTTTTGCTAATTCAGCCAAATACGTTAAAGTGTGCAACACACTCGCGGATAACATCTCAATATTTGAATTGCACAAAATTACTTGCATATTCGAATTCCACAAAATTACTTTCCTGGGATGTTTGACGATTAATGAGTCTTGTTTTAAGGCTTGTAGTCCTTATTTGAAAACTAATTATTTGAATAAGTATATATGAATCCTCAATATATCCATTTGATCTCCGACTACTACGATCGTTGGGAGCTGGATACCTTCTTGCATTATGTCTATACAGTCAAGAAGTGGACGAATTCTATCATTGAAAGATGCAACAATGGGAGGATGAACAAATGGATTTATTGAGGATGAACAAATACGTGTGAGAATGATCAAATATATCCCTACATAAATGTTGAATTGAATTTTTCACTTTTGTTAGAAGAAAAATGGTATATGTGAGTCATTTGTGTGGCAATAGAGGTATATGTGAGCCACTTTTTAACAAGAGTTATATAAACTTTATATCACAAAGTTAAGAAGTATATCAGACGCTTTTCTCTTCAAAAAAATAATACATATGTTACAACTTTATTTAATATTATTTTTATACCTAACAAACCATGACATTAACATAAGGAATATTAGCACAGCCTCAAAATCAAATAAAGTCATCCTCACTTTTTTAAGATACGAACATCCTCAAAATCAAGTTAAGAAGTATATCAGACCATTCGTATGCTTCTGAAACATGTTGAGCAGGTCAGCCATAGGAGCAAGCCTATCAATTAGAACATTCAAAGCTCAAGAGAGAAATACACCACCAACTGTCATTTTTTTCTCCTTTCAAAAATAAGACTTTTCATTCAACAAGAAGACAATGATAAATTGAAGCAAATTCATTACTTTCTCAATTCAATAATTGAAGCAAGAGAGGAAGGGTAATTTATTAGGGATGTAGAAAGGGGGGCCTAGGTAGGGGACTCAAAAATAAAAGAGCTTAAAATGATAGATTTCTACACAGTTCATTATAGCGTTAAAAGGGACCTACCCTATTAAAAATATGTTTACTTTACATTCTTGAAAAGTTCTTTCTTTTAATTTTTTTTAAAAAATAAATCATTCTTGAAAATATTATTGATGAATTTTGAATTGAACAGAACTTTTAATTAGATTCCATGTGGTTACCTTCCTCAAGGACATTTGATTATTTTATATTTAATTAGATCCCATGTGGTTATCTTTTAAATCAAAATAATCTCTTTTTATAATCACTCATCATGTGTGATCTTTTCTATTGAACTTACTGCATAAATGCATCGAAAGATTTTAATAAGTTAATATTTGTGTATTCTACGAAGTAGAACCTCTTTGGTACTTTTAGTTTGTCCATAATTTATCGAAAGTTTAAGATCACAAAATTTTAAAAACACACATATTTTTAATTAAAAATCATAAATTTTAAAAAGTGCTCAAATAAGCTAGAACACTTAAATTGATTGAAGTTAGTACATCAATTTTGCGATCATGCGCGCTCTATATATATATATATTGATTGTTGGGTTATTGTGATGTAGTGGAAAAGGACATGAGGCCAAGAACACAAGTTGTGCCAAAAGTAATTGATAAAACTTAATGGTCACTAATCAACTTACCTACCCCTCTTAATTCCACATCAAAACCTAACAGAAATTAAACTGAGAATTATTTTATTTTTTTAAAAAGAAAAAAAATTAAAGCTAATTTTTTTCGGATATGTTGTATTTTTTTTTTTTGTATCATTAAAAAAAATAAAAATTGGGGCATATGTACTAAATTTTACAAGAAATTTAGTAAAAATAAATTTGATCATCAAAATAATAAATCTAAATTAGCCGTTGAATCAAAGAAGCCAAAAAAAAAAAAAACATGTGAGAAGGATCAAATATATCTCTACATAAATGGTTTTTTTTTAAAAAATAATATCTTAAACTGATTTTTTTTTTAATTTTCTTTAGAAGAAAATGATATTTGTGAGTCATTTATGTAACAATAAAAGTATATGTAAACCACTCTTTTAAGGAGAGTTATATCAGTTTTAAATCACAAAGTTAAGGAGTACATCAGACTCTTTTATCTAGAAAAAAATAATGCATGTGTTAGTTGTATTATATAATTTATTTAAGGAAAAAGGGTCAAAATGCCCTTAAACTATGTGAAAGGAACAAAAATTTCCTACTTTTATAGTTTGGCTCAAAAATCCTCCTGCAATCAATACTTTGATCCAGAAATGCCCCTATAGTTACTAAATGGGTCAAAAATGTCATTTTCCGAATACATATATTATTATTTTTCTTTTTAAACACATCTTCCTCCTAATTAAAATATTATTAAAGAACCATGTTCTTGTTTGCTTTATTTTAAAATCACTTTAACAAATAAAAATGTAAGAAATATTTTTCTTCTTCTTAATCTCATTTTATCAATTAAAGTAGAATAACTTCATGTACCCTTTCGAAAAATAATATATGTCATATATATAAGATCATAGTATATCCATCATTAATTTATATTTATAAAACGATAAAAATAATCATAATAAAATAAGAAATATTTTCATTTTTTATTTTATTTTCTTAATTGAAGTAAGATAAACATTTGCTAATTTTAAAAAAAATATCATTAGAAAAAAATGTGTTAAAAAGAAAAAAATAATATATTTATTTGAAAAATGAGTATTTTTAACCCATTAAATAACAATAAGGGTATTTTTGGACCAAAGTATTGACGGTAAGGGCATTTTTGGACCAAACTACAAACGGAGGGCATTTTTGTTCCTTTCTCATTGTTTAAGGGCGATTTTGATCCTTTTTCCTTTATTTAATATTATTTTTATACATAATAAACCATCGTGTTAACGATACAGAACATCTCAAAGCTCAAGAGAGAAATGCGCCACCAGGCACCAACTGTCTTTTTTTCTCCTTTCAAAAGTAAGACTTTTCAAACAACAAGAAGACAATGATAAATTGAAGCAAATTCATTACATTCTCAACTCAATAATTGAAGCAAGAAAGGAAGGCTAATTTATTAGGGATGTAGAAAGGGGGGCCTAGGTGGGGGGCTCAAAAATAAAGAGCTTAAAATGATAGATTTCTACCCAGCTTATTTATTATAGTGTTAAAAGGGACCTACAATATTAAAAATATGTTTACTTTACGTTCTTGAAAAGTTCTTTTCTTTTGTTTAAAAAAAAGGAAAAAAAAATCATTCTTGAAAATATTATTGTTGAATTTAAAATTTAACATAACGGGATTCCTTGTTTAAAAGATACTTTACATTCTGGTAAATCTTCACACTTTCTTCCTTATATTTTCTACTTAATAAATTTTGTTGGGGATAAAGATAAATGAATATAAAGAGTTTTTGTAAAAGAACATGTTTTCGAACCTTGAAAATTAGGTTCAAAGATTGAAATTTCACAAATATTTTCAGATTTTGTATCCTAGTGAAAAATTAACATTTATTTCCCTCATCGATGTTTAACGATCATGCAAAAGAAACAATAGACGAATGAAAACTGATAGGCAAGATAGGACGACAATGTTAATTTGCTTTTATTACGCTCATGATCTGTAATTGTTGTGATCTAGAATGTCTAACTCATGATTTACTATGATTGATCCACTAGTTGGTCAAAAACATTTTATCATCTTAATAGGACGTGACAATAATTTGTTGTGATTCAGTGTTAGATTGCTCCACCCTTAATCAGAGGTCTCAGTTTGAGTCCATATCAAAATGGGCCCTGCAGAACGCGATTCAAATTTAGTCGGGGCTCCAATGCGGGCTCTAGACACCAGGTTGGAGACAAAAAAAAAGTGTGTACAAGGGAAAAATAAGTTAAAATAAACGGCTAATCCGACATACTCTGTTGGATACTTCGAGCTTTTTCCCCTTTTTTTGGATAGATTTCTCTTTTTAATTCTGGAGGAATTTTCACTTAATGTACTATTTATCCAGAGTAAAAAGAATATCATTGTAGCATCCTAGGCAAGAGAGATGTTGATTGCTGGTATATAAAGAATGGACCTTAGACTCAAGTGACGCGTTTTGAAGTCATGCAAACATAGGACCTAAAGTCTCAACAATACAAGCTATTACATTCATAGTCCTGACTCTTGATGTTCAATCCAACACAAGAATATATAAATACCACTTAAAGATTCAATAGCTTTCCCTTCTCGACTTGAGCAGGGACTACCTTACAAAAAAATTCCATTTTTCAAATCATTGTTGAGCTTTGCTAATGTTTCAAAACTTTTCTAAAACTTTCAGTTTTTTCTTCTGGGTACTCATTGGCATATTTCTTACCGCCTTTCCACCTCCAGCCCTTCTTGTTATCGCATGGATATTATATGCTCGGGAACACAAAGACAACAACAATCACAATATGCGTATATTGGGGAAACTGAGTTGAAGCGTAAACAACCATGGTCTTGTCCTCATCCGACCTTTGGGTACATTAGAGCTGGATGTTCCATTTGCAGCAAGCCATGCTTCATCTCAAGGAAGCCACAGTAGACAGTTGTACGACTTGAAAATCACAACCTGCTTACTGAAAGCAATTAAAAAGAAATTTTAAAACTCTTCACCAATCCACATATTGCAATTACAGACCAGCACACACGTCTCTATATATAGATAGCTCATAGCTATACATGAAGGATTCCTTTAGACAAGTCGTTTTATTTGACTAATAAAGTGATTAATGCAATCTAAGTAATCAATGAGATAACCTTTTGTGTTTTACTTTTCCAAGTAACTAGGTTACCTCCAACAAAAGTGAAATACCCCGTTGTTGAGTGTCGTCGTTCTCCTTTTGCACCCCAATTTGAATCACAATAACCCATAATTTTTGTATGGTGATTCTTAGAGAACATGAGGCCTCTTCTTGGTGCTGACTTCAAGTATCGCTAAACTCTAATGACTGCATTCATATGAACTTCACTTGGATTATGCATAAAGCGACTTACCACACTAACCGCATAAGCAATATCTGGTCGGATGGGATAAGTATATCAAGCGTCCTACTAATCTTTGATATCTAGCTTGCTTTGTTAGTTGGAACTTGATCAGGATGTTCCTCCAAGCTATGATTTTGTACAATCGGTGTATCAATAGGTTGACAACCTAACATACCCGTCTCCTTTAATAAATCAAGGACATATTTGCTCTGAGATAAATATATTCCTTGTATGGACCTAATAACTTCAATACCCAAAAAATACTTTAATCCTTCTAGATCTTTCATATCAAATTCAGAGGACAAGTAAGTCTTCAATTTAGTCATCTCATAAACATCATCACTAGTAACAATCATGTCATCAACATAAATAATAAGAACAATTATCTTACCATTTTGTCTCTTCAAAAATAAGGAATGGTCTGTGTTGCTCTAAGTATAGCCATATTTCTTCATTGTTAGTCGGAACCTTCCAAACCATGCTCTAGGCGATTGATTTAGATCATACAATGCCTTTTTTTAGCTTGCACACTAAATCTATATTTCCAGAGGTATTGTAACCGGGAAGTATGCTCATATATATTTCTTCAGATAATTCTCTGTGCAAAAAAACATTCTTCATATCATATTGATGTAGAGGCCAATCAAGATTAGCAGTTATTGATAATAGAACACGAACATTACTTAGCTTTGCCACATGCGTAAAAGTCTCCTCATAATCAACACCATAGGTTTGTGTAAAGCCACGCACAACTAGTCTTGCTTTGAATCGATCAATTGAACCATCTGGCTTGTGTTCCACTGAAAACACCCATCTACATCCAACAGGTTTCTTCCCTTTTGGTAATGACACAATATCCCATGTATGGTTTTTCTCTAGTGCTCATATCTCCTCATTGATGGATTCTGCCCATTTAGGATCATCCAATGCTTCTTCAAATCTTGTAGGGATAGTAACCGACGACATCTGATTCACAAAGCCTTGGATAGATCTTGGTAAGTGTCCACTTGAAACATAATGAGCAATAGGATATTTGACTTCCTTTGGATTATTAGGGGAGTATCTTGCTGAAGCTTTTCCTCGATTGGTCCGAGGAGGTAACTGATACCAATTCTTGTTATCATCACTAGAAACTACTGGTGTAGTGTCATCAATTAAATTATTAGTAATAGTTTCCTCATAAGAAACACATACCTCAGGAACATCATCAGAAGGAACATTATTGGTGGGTACTAAAGGTACTGGAGAGGGGGATTTTTCACTTTCTTTTTTTACTATTTTATTGAGAATGCCTTGGTCTGGAGTTGTTGAGCTAAGCCATGTACTATCTGAATTTGTACCACTATTATCAGGTAGTAACACCATTCAATTTTTCTCTTCAACCTTATTCTCCCCCTGAAGAGAAAAACTGGATAACTCTAGAGAGAAATACATCTCTGTCTCAGAAAAAGTAACATCCATAGTAACATACAATTTTTATTGGTAGAGGGATGATAACATTTGTAGCCCTTTATATGAGGCAAATACCCAACAAAGACACATTGTAATGCACATGGATCAAGCTTGATACGTTTGTGTTTAGGGGGATGAACAAAAACAAAAACAACACAACCAAAAACTCGAGGTTCCAATTTTAAGGTAGATGAAAGGTTAACAGAACTGGAGAGGTGATTTAAAAGAGTCTTAAAATGGAGAACACTACTTGGTACACAATTTATTAAATAAAGAGCATACAAAATAGCATCCTCCCAAGATGAAGGTTGCATATGAGAACTAATCAAACATGCACGTGTAACTTCTAATATATGACGATTTTTCCTCTCTGCTACGCCATTTTGCTGAGGTGTAAAGGGGCATGTAGTTTCCTGAATGATGCCATGATTTTGGAGTACTTAAAGGATAAGTAGTACAATGACTTTTAGATAATACACAAACATCACAATGAAAATTAGAGAAATCACATTCTGAGAACAAAGTTGGGAATAAGTGTTTAATGTAGCCAAAAGAAGCATGACCAAATCTTCGATGTCACATTCATATTTGGTGTACTTTAGTAGAAAAAGAACCTTGACTGGTTAGAGCGATACCACGACATACATCATCCAAATAATAGAGCCCCCCTCTTTTAGTACCACGCCCAATAATCTCCTTGCTGTTGAGGTCTTGAAAGATGCAAAACTGAGGATACATTAATACTAGACAATTTAATTGTTGAGTTACTTGAGACACAAATAAAAGATTATTGGATAGTGAAGGAACAAATAATATATTCTCTAAATACAAGGAGGGAGTCAAAACAACAGTTCCAGAATGGTTGTACCACTCAGTGTGACAACATATGTCACTATTATTTGTAGAAGACGGTTTTTTTAAGGAACTTAAAGGTTAAACGAATTTATCAAAACCAAATAAATATTTTATCTAAACCATAATCTATTTACTCAAATATCAACATATGGTTGTAAAAAATAAATAAGTACAAAGTCTAGAACCCAAAAGGTTTTGACCGGATCCAAGAAAACTAATAAAGTTATTACATAAATTTTACATGTCTTGAATAAGATTTTTTTTTTAATTCCTATCCATTGTACAAGTACAATATTTACTACCTTAAGTAAATAGGAATGAATGTCACATTAGATGACAAAATAATATATTTAAATAACTATAAATATCTAGCAAAATGAAGGCAATCCACGTTTTTTCTTAAAAAATTTAAGGCTCCCATAGTACTATAATAAATACATGTGTAGTAGACTCCATATTCTAAAAGGACATTGTATATAATGTTTTTTACTTTTTCTTTGACCTTTTCCAACAAAGAAAGTACAAGAACCCAACAAAAACAAAAAAAAATAGTAAAGGGCATTTAAAATCCACAACTCTTTTTCACTTCACAATTCTAATCTTAGTCAACTTTTCATCTTATATTTAGATTTAAAATAATCCCAAAGAACAAACAAAAAAAACTTCTCTTACGTTAGAGAATAACGACAGAAAAAAAAAACTTTAAAAAATCTGATCACCTTTGATTGTTTCCCCAACACAAAACAAAACAGACACTTCATCATCAGAATACTAAATTAAAGAATCGAAGGTATGTTCTTAGATCTACAATCAAATTCAATTTTTTTTTTAACATGAGAGTTTGTATTAACCATAGTTTTAAAAAAATATTGATCTTCATATAAATATTCTTGACACAAGTTTTTTTTTATCACACACAATCAGTTGATAATTTCAAGAAATATTATGTAATCATCGAGCAATCAACGATGGCTCTGATACCAGTGTAATAATTTAAATTAACAAGATACAATATAATATGTGTACCTTGTTGCAACAGATTAAATCACGAACTGAAAGTATTGCTCCAAATTCTTTCTTTGAATCAGTAGAAGACAGAGATTGTGTATTTCACAAAGCTAAATGTTTTTTGGTGTTTTGTTAAGAGAAGAAAGAAATCTAATTTTCCTTGTCTTTCTTATTCTTTTTGTTGCGTTGGACACATGTGAACTATGTGGTTTATTAGGAGCTTGTAGCAGCGACTGATCAAAGGTCATATGATCAGTAGCTCCGAAGTCAATAACACATCCAGTGTCCTTATCAGAATCCATTTTAATCAGAGTTGATCCAATATTACCTGATGAGTGTCTAGATATAGCTAAATCAGAATCACCAATTTCAGTTGAAACCAAAGTCGTTCCAGAAGTTGGCAGTTTTGTGCTTGTTGAAACCATAGCAACACCTTTCCTATCATTTTTATCAACATCCTTTCGATTTCTCTGTTCCCTGGACTTCTTTTCATTTAGACTACCCCACCAATTTGGATATCCATGCAACTTAAAACAATTTTCAACTGCATGTTTGGGATTACCGCAATGAGTACAACCCTTTTCATCATTGTTACAAGCTTTTGAATAATAATTTTGATTCTGGACAAAAGAAACCTTTGCTGGCATAGCCATGCTGGAATCTGTATTATTACTTAACATTGTGTTCCTCCGTTGTTCTTCACTTCGAACCATAGCAAAAGCAGAATCTGGATTGAGAAAAGGGTTTGCGCGAAGAATATCACTTCGGATATGATCATAAATATCATCCAAACCATCCCGAAAGATATACACACGCTCTTCTTCAATTTCCTTTTGTCGAGCCTGGTCAACACCAGGTTGTGTGAAAGAGATAGACTTACGATGATCCAGTTCCTGCCATATTTTGCGCAAATCTGCTAAGTATGTAGAAACTGTTTTACCCTCTTGTTTCATACACATTGCGTGACAAGAGAGATCGTATACAACTGATCTATCAGCCCCTCCATAATATGTTTGAGGCACGATGTCCCAAATACTCTTGACTGTCGGAAGACGTACAAATAAGCTCATAATGTTGGGTTTCATGGCACCGACGAGCCAACTTTTAACAATAACATTATCCACACTCCACTTTTCATAAGTGGCATCACTAGCGAGAGACTCTTTAATTGTTTCCGATAAATATCCCATTTTTTCACGACTTGTAACAAACATCTCAACAACTAAAGACCAAAGAAAATAATTCTTTCCAATGAGTTTTACACCGAAAGTAATGACTATAGGTTCTAGAATGGTGTTTGTATTTTTAGAGGATTCACCCATGGTAGAATTATAGATTCACGATACAGAAAGATAATGATCAGAGAAATAATTTTTCTCTGATACCAACTCAAAAATGAGTGGAAAAAGATATTTTAATTATGCATTAATTATACATTATATAGAATTACAAAGATATGGAGGTATATTTACAATCCCAAAGAATATGCTACTACAATCCCAATTGATATGCCACATAATCCACAAGATATTTTAATTGATCTACAATAATTAAAAACAAATCTACACATTAACTACTTTTCCTAACTCATGCTAACAGTTTGTACATCTGTTCTGCAACCATGTGCTCTATTCTATATATTGATTGTTGGGTTATTATAATGTAGTTGAAAAGGACTAAAGCATGGGACCAAAACAGCACGAGTTGTGCCAAAAGTAATTAAAAAGTTCAATTGTTATCAATCAACTTACCTAAGAAACTTAACCCTCTTAACTATATAATCAAATCTAATAAAAATTCATGGGAGGTAGGGATGATAATGGAGCGGCGTGGGTTCAAATAATTTTTTAGAAAATATATGTGGATCAGTTGCGGGTTATAGAATTACTAAGTTTTAAGTAAACCATCTTATTATCATTATAAGCATTTTTTTCTCCTCTCTCCGTACTCGGTAGCATGTGTTTTTCTTTTAAAAAAAATCCAAAATCACGTTTCTTTTCATTTTTTAAAATTTAACTTAAAAGGCTCCGGGAAAAAAATAGGGATGAAAAAACATGACAAATGATAATAATACAGGACAGGTTCATGCAAGGTGTGAAAACAAAAAAATGTGTTATGTGGAGCGAGGTGAGTTGAAATCCTTGCGGGTTTACACGAATTTTCCCCGCAACTACAATCGCCCGACGCCGTTTGCCATCCCTAATGGGAAAGGAGTAGGATGGGGGGGGGGGGTAGATCATGGTGGTTGGGAAGGAGAGGATTTATAACACCCTTTGGTACGAGATATTAGATTGCCATTTTCTTCCTTCATTCTATTAAACTCTTCACCGTCTGGGATGCCAAACTGATCTTGCCGAGCTAGATTGCCATAAGCTTTAAATGATATCTTACCACTCTCACAGAGACTTCATCTTTGCAACTACATATTTGCATATCATGAGGAGTAAAACATATCTTTTTATGCTTATCAAATTCTAGATGACAAGGTTAATAATCATCCAGTCTTAGGCTAAAAGAAAAGATGGAAATGCAAAACAACAAAAGAAGTTAGCATCACGTGACTTTCCTCTAGCTTTGAGGTGTCACTCGAGGTTGAGTAATGGGCATAATTTGAAGGAAACTTCATAATCTCCAAAATTCTATGAATATCAAAACCAAAAAAACTGATGTAATAATGCACTCGCATCAAACTTGAAATCGATGTTGTACAAAGTCGCATTCAAACAAGTT
This sequence comes from Solanum etuberosum, assembly GCA_029582245.1. Taxonomy (NCBI): domain Eukaryota; kingdom Viridiplantae; phylum Streptophyta; class Magnoliopsida; order Solanales; family Solanaceae; genus Solanum; species Solanum etuberosum. Next base: position 44,422 of record JAJONR010001720.1, read on the forward strand.
TGATGTAACTCTTATCAAGGTCTTGGCTACCTGATTGAGATACTTAAGTTGCATTTCTTGCACCCTTAATCTCTGTAGAAGATTATATGAATTTCTATTGTGATGAATCTCCAAAGGCGATAAACATCCAACTGACATATATCAAGCAATCAACTTTCTGGAGAAAATTATTTCAATTCCTACGTGTACTAGATGTCTTTTACAATGTTTGAATGCAAATATAAAGAGAAGTAACCAAAAAGATTTAACAAAGCAATAGAATTAAGAAACAAGCTAAGTGAAGTAACCAAAAATCAAAATATACTAAGGAAATAGAATAACTTACATCTATCTATTGAAGCACCACTCGTTTTGATCAGTAGCTATGGTTTGAGCAATAGACGCCCCACAAGCTTAAAAAGAAGCAACCTTTGACCCAAGTGACACGTTTTGAAGTCGTGGGAACATAGGACATGAAGTTTCAACAATACAAGCTACTACAGCTTACATCCATAGTCCTGATGTTCAATCTAACATAAGAATAAATACCACTTAAAAATTCAACAACTTTCCCTTCTCGACTTGAGCAAAGGGACCTTACAAAAAAATTCACTTCCCAAATCATTGTTGAGCCTTGCTAATGTTTCAAAACTTTTCTAAAACTATCAGTTTTTTTCTTCCGTTAATAGGTACTCACTGGCATATTGCTTACCGCCTTGCCACTGAAGACACCTGCAGCCCTTCTTGTCATCACACGGATATTATGCCCGGGAACACCAAGTCAACGAGCAATCACACTATGCGTATACTCAGGAAACTGAGTTGAAGTGTAAACAACTATGGTCTTGTCCTCATACGGCTGGATGTTCCATTTGCAGCAAGTCATGCTTCATCTCAAGGAAGCCACAGTAGACAGATGTACGACTTGGAAATCACAACCTCCTTATTAAAAGTAATTAAAACAAAATTTTAGAACTCTAGGCCAATCCACATATTGCAATTACAGAGATAGTTGTACATGAATGATTCCTCTACACAAGTAATGAAATATTATGGTTTTATTTGACTACAGAAAGTGATTACTGCAAGTGAAGAAGTCTAAAATTCAATATATCTCACCAGCATCTTTCAGCTTTTTCTTGTAGATTGGCATTTTCTTCCTTCATTCTACTAAGCCCTTCACTGTCTGGGATGTCAAATTGATCTTGCCGAGTACACCTTTGAATTCAATAGCGGACATGTGCATAACTCTAAACTCACTGTAAAGGGAAAGAACAAGTGTACATGAATTGCTATAGAGATGAAGATTGATTACATATATGTTCATGGTAAATAGACAACAGTTCATACTACTCAACAAGATTTTTAAAAATGAAAAGCAGAGGGAAGTAAATAAAAATAGAAAGCTTCTGAGGAAAAGAAAAACTTACATTTGTGAGAGCACCATTCTTTTTAATCATTAAAGGCATTCCTCATCGATCTTTACGGTGGAGATATGAGCAATTTCTGGCCAGTATTCACCCTTGTCAAATTTTAGAAGTGGTTTGAGGAATGGGCAGTTGGAAATAGATAGTTTAGAGAGGGAAGAAGGCATCCCTTTTACTGATTTGAGATTAGGGCAATCATCGATGATCAGCTGAGAGAGGGAGGAGGGCAGGGAAAGAGACTGGAGTTGATGGCAGGAGGTGAAAGTTTTTCAAGATTCTTACAATTCCAAATACTGAGACTATCAGTAGCAGTAGGAATAAAAAACTTAGTAAGGTTCTGGGAACTAAATACATCCAATTTGCGTGCTCTTGGGACCAACTCAGGTGATATATCATCTATAAAAGTGTCAAATCCACACAGTGTCAATTTCTCGAGAAACATCTTACAATAACTGCTAGAAATCATATCACCAACTGGTGCCTCCAATTTCAATTTCTGGCAACGAAATATGCCTATTTCCTTCAAGGTACTCGGAAGAATGCTAAAAGGAAAGGAGGTGAGAGAGTTACAATCACCAATATATAATCCCTCAATCTGCTTCATTCCTTCAAGTTGGGATCCAAACAGTTCACTGTCATCAAAAAGAGGAGAATCCTCAACATCAAATATTTGTAAATTTGAAAGTTTGATAGGTGTCTCCAAATTGAGTACAGGACATCTTGAAATTATCTGTTCTGTCAGACAAGAAAGATTTTCAGGAAACTTCCCCATCAACTTCGGACAATTTTGAATTGAAAGCTTCTCAAGTGCAGGGAACTCTCCATTTCCTAGTACGTGCCATTGCTTCCATTCCGGCATATCTTCAAATTCAAGCTTCTCAAGAGAATTAAAAGGCTTTTTGAAGGGCGAAATACCAAAGAATTCTTCAGTGACCTCTGTTATTCCTTGCATCTCTCTAATGGAAAGAAATTTCAAAGAACGTAGTTGCCCTAGTGCTGGCAAGGAATCACAGTCCTTGCAATGGCAAAGAGACAATTTCACCAGCTTATAAAACAAAGGATCAGCTAGCCAATTTGGAAAAAATTTCCCTCTATATCCGGTGATTTCGACTTCTTTTATGTTTGTGTGTGGGCATAGCTCATCAAGTATGTCTCTTTCAGTCTGATCTGCAGCGTAAAATACAAGCAAGTGTCTTTAGAGCTAAAGGCAACCCTCTGCACTTGTCTACAATTTTTCTTCCAACCTCTTCAAATTCTGGATGTTCCTCAGGATCCCTGTTTTCTAGTGAATGTCGTTTGAATAAGGCCCAAGAGGCTTCACTAGATAGAGTTCCCACATTGATTGCCCAATCACCCATCATTTGAGCAACACTCTCCTTACGTGTAGTTACAATGATCTTACTTCCCATATCTCCTTGTACAAAAACATTTTTCAAGTCATCCTACTCATTATAGTTAACATTCCACACATCATCAAGGACAACAAGAAACTTTTTTCCCTTTAGGCTTCCCTTCAATTTGAGTTGTAGCCGATTAAGAATGTCGTCATCCTTTGAGTCAAATGAGCTAATTTCTTGAAGTAGCCCTTTTGTTATTCTGAAAGCATCATATGCCTCAGAAACACAATACCAAGCTTTCAAATCAAAATGGTCTTTCACCTCGTCACGATTGTAAACGGCTTTAGCAAGTGTTGTCTTACCCACACCGGCCTTTCCAACAACAGAAACAACAGTCAGTTTTTTTCCATTTGCATCTTCAGACATTAAACGGTCAATCAAATCCTCTATTTCGCTCTGCCTACCAAAGATATCAGAATCATCAACCAAAGAAGTTGAAGGTGTTCTAGTTTCTTGTTTAATCGAACCAAAATGCTCCTTTAAGCCAAGGCGACCAATTTGTTTTTCCAACCCGTCCAATGTTTCAATGGTTTCTTCCAACGTGTCCTTTATATTAAGAAAGAAAGCATCACTTACTTGCTGGTTGCTTGTTTCTGCATGATTTTGATGCTGGCCGTCCACCTTAAGCCTCAAAGCTTCATAATTGACTTGTTCCATTAAGTTTTCAGCAGTGTCCACAGCATGTAGAAGCTCATTAAGCCACTGACTCACAAATTTATCTGATGCCTGCGTATTCTCTGCATCACTTACCACAGCTTGAAAACAAAACAAAGTCATTCGTATGCTTCTGAAACGTCTTGAGAACATTCAAAGCTGAAGAGATAAATGCACCACCAACTGCTAAGCCAAACTCCATTTCTAAAAAAATCTGCAAGCAGAACACAAAATGATTTTTTGAGATGATAACTGTTTCTATCTTCAATTACTAATGGAACTTTACTTTCCCTGTTGAATGCTAAGAGTAATTTCCAAACAAGAATGACCACTGATTTCTCTCTTTTGCTAGTTGTTACTTGTAATTACTTTCTATGTTTATTCATTACTTCCTCAATTGAATAATTGAAGGTACTTTGGGGTTGTAAATACGGGTGGACCCATGGAATGCTAAATCTATAATATTTTTTTTATATCTTTTTTTTCAATTTTTAGTTAAAAGGTTAAAAATATTCAAAAAAGTAAAATACCATTCTCGCCAAAAGGATTTTTCCTTTTCATAAATGACTATTGAACTTTATCAATTATTTTTTCACTAACCCAATAGTTAATATATAGAACACATAACTGCACAACTTGATTTACTATGTAAATTCTAACGAATTTATTTTGTTCAATATTTACTTAATAATTCTACTGAGGTTAAATATAAGTAGACAATAGTAGTTTTGACCAACACACTGTTGGGTTTTATTTGCCCTGATTTCTTACCATAAATAAATTTTCCTTTTAAGAAAAAAGATTTTAATATTTTACTAGTCCTTTTCTTGTAGGAAAGATTTTAGGACTCTATATATATAGGCTTGTTCCTTCTAACTTAATTAGCATTCACAATGTAGTCCTAGGGTTTTGAGAGTTGCGGTTATGGAGGAAAATTTTGTGTACCTCCTTGTATTCCGAGTGAATTGGTTGAGGTTGTTTCTCTCTATATTTTGTAGTTTCATATTTATAGTGGATTACTCATCTCCTTTGTGGATGTAGGTCGATTGACCGAACCACGTTAAATCTATCTCTTTTGGTGTGTCTCTCGTTTGTCTTCTTACTCGTGGTCTTTCGAGGTTTGCTTTGCTAGCTTCCGCATTACACCTGCTTATTTCGGTCCTAACAAGTGGTATCAGAGCCATGGTTCAAGGATGGAACCATGTTAGAGATGGGTGTTCATCTTGGCGGGTGTAGTTCTAGCCGTAACCTTTTTGACAGTAATGAAGATTTTTTATTGGAGAAATTATTTCAGAGAGGTTGTCTGTGTCGAGACGTAGATTTGATGGAGGAGATTATGGAGAAGAGATGCAATCTGTTGAAAATTATGTGAAGAAGATGGAAAAATTTATTTTTTTCAGAAATTTAGGCCAAGGGGGAGATTTGTTGGGTTTTATTTGCCTTGATTTCTAACCATAAATAAGTTTTCCTTTTAGGAAAATGTTTTAATATTTTACTAGTCCTTTTCTTGTAGGAAAGGTTTTAAGACTCTATATATATATATGCTTGTTCCTTCTAACTTAATTAGCATTCACAATGTAGTCCTAGGGTTTTGAGAGTTGCGGTTATGGAGGAAAATTTTGTGTACCTCCTTGTATTCCGAGTGAATTGGTTGAGGTTGTTTCTCTCTATATTTTGTACTCTCATATTTATAGTGGATTGCTCATCTCCTTTGTGGACGTAGGTCGATTGACCGAACCACGTTAAATCTGTCTCTTTTGATGTGTTTCTCGTTTGTCTTCTTACTCGTGATCTTTCGAGGTTTGCTTTGCTAGCTTCCGCATTACACCTTATTTAAGACACTTACTAGTCGTTTGGTACAATGTATAGCTGATAGTCAGAGAAGAAAAAAAGACAAGAGACTTTTCACTCAACAAGAAGACAAAGACTTAATCTGATTTATTACTTTCTCGATTCAATAATTAAAGCAAGAAAGTAAAGGTGGGTGTAAAAGGGCCCCCCAAATGGGGAACTCAAATATAAAAGAGTTCAAAATGATAAGTTTCTACACAGCTCATTTATTTACAATGCTAAAAGAAACTACCATATCATGAATATATTGAAGTAACGGTAAATTTTGTCTTCGTATAATTTATAGGTCATAAATTCGAACCGTAAAAAAACAAATACTAATATTTTTATTAAATGCTTGAGGTGCATCTTTTTCTCGGACCATACTAATCGGTATATTTTGTGCATCTAGCTGCCCTTGCCCTATTTACTGTATATTGAAGCTCAATGTGTAGTGACAGAGTTCCTTGAAGAAGCACATTAACATTTCTAATACGTGTTTTTGGAGATAATAATAGGCATGTATAATTGTTGTAGTAATAGTGTGTTCGTATAAACTACAAATATTTAATATTTTAACTTAGTAGGATTATTAAGTAAAGATTCAACAAAATAAATAGGAATAAGGCACAAGTACCTCCCTATTTTGAGATCGAAATCTCAGAAACACACCTTAACTAAACTAAGGTCCTATTACCCATGTGCTCTATTCTATATATTAATTGTTAGGTTATTGTAATGTAGTGGAAAAGGACTAAAGCATGGGACAAAAACAACACAAGTTGAAAGAAATTGATAAAATTCAGTTCTCATCAATCAACTTATGCGAGAAACCTACCCCTCTTAACTACACAATCAAATCTAATAAAAATCAATGGGAAGTAGGGATGACAATGAAATAGCGCGGGTTAAAATAATTTTTTAGAAAATATATGTGGATCGGTTGTGAGTTATAGAATTGCTAAGTTTAAATTAAACCATCTTATTATAATTAAAATCATTTTTTCTCATTTCTCTCTCTCTATATACTTTGTAGCATGTCTTTTTCTAAAAAAAATAAAATTATTTGGATTAATTAAAATAAAATCCGGAATCACTTGTCTTTTCATTTTCTAATTCAACTTGAAAGGCTCCAGGAAAAAAATAGGGATGGAAAAAAATGACAAAAGATAATAATATGGGACAGGTTCTGCGATGTGTGAAAACAACAAATTGTGTTGTGTGGAGCGAGGCAAGTTGAAATCCCTACGGGTTTACACGGATTTGCCCCGCAACCGCAATCGCCCCACCCCATTTGCCATCCCTAATTGGAAAGGAATGGGGTGGGGGGTGAGATCATGGCGGTTGGGAGGGAGAGGATTTAACATTGTTTGGTACGAGATATATATTAGAGAAAATAATACATGTGTTAGTTATATTATATACTTTATTTAATATTATTTTTTTACATAATAAACTAGGCGTTAACTATACGGAATATTAACCCAACGTCAAGATCAAATAAAGTCATCCTCACTTTTTTAAGATATGAACATCATTCGTATGCTTGAGCAGGTCAGCCATAGGAGCAAGCCTATCAATGAGAACATTCATTCAAAGCTCAAGAGAGAAATACACCACCAACTCTCCATTCTAAAATTTGCAAAGCAAAACAATAAACCAAAAAATGATTTTAAGAAATTTGAGAAGATAAATGTTCCTATCTTCAAATACTAGAGGAGCTTTAGTTTGCTGGTTGAATGCTAAGGGATCGTTTGGTAGTTGATTTGAAAATGAGTTTGCATGTATTAAATTTTGTATAATCTATATTACATTTGTCAGAGCAGCATTCTTATTAATCACCACAGTTGTCTACAAATACTCACAATCAATACATATGATGGGAATTTGAGCAATACTTGGCCAGTATTCCCCCTTTTCAAATTCTAGTAATGGTCCGAGCAATGGGCAGTGGAAAATATATAGTTTAGAGAGGGAAGAGGGCATCCCTTCAGTGGAAGGGATTGAAGATTATGGCAATCCTCGATTCTCAGCTGAGAGAGGGAGGAGGGAAGTGCTGATTCGGAAAGTGATTGAAGATTAGGGCAATTACTGATGTGTAGACGTTGAAGTGAAGTGCGATCATGATGGAGAGATAAATGCAGTGACTGAATCTGACGTAAATTATAAGTAGATAGATATTGAAGAGAGGTGAGGCTTTTGAGAACTTGGCTGCTTAATGTTCGATCACTAACTCTCTGAGTCTCGGCAAACACCACTTCTTTCGGCCGTTCACCAGTTTCTTGCAATAACAGATCTGAAGTTGTTGTAAATTGAAGGGCAATCCTCCTTTAGGAAACGACTCTATTTCTGGACAATATTCCAGTTGTAGCTAAGATTGGTGAATTAAAAATGTGAAAGTGTTGCAAGTATGAATGGAGTTATTCCATTCATGAATACTCATGACAGATGAATGCAACCTTTCGTATTTTCATGCAACCTTTTCACATATCATGCATGAATCATTGTGCTCACCTATAGACTATAAATATCTGATTCTTTCTCAGATATTGACACAAGTTTTGAAACAAGTTTACAAGAAGAAAAATACTACATAGTAAGAAAAAAAGTTTCTGCTTTTCAAAAAATTTCAAGTGTGATTACAAGACATTGAGTGGTTCGCTGGACAACAAATTTGAAGTACCACTATTTGTTTGTCGTGAGCCATTTTATCCTGGGAAGATATATTTCATAACCTCGGATACTTGAGGAAAATAATTTCTTAAGGAAACTCTGTGAATTCAGAGGACTTGACTCTTCTTCCTTTCATCATGTTGATTATATGATTTTTGTTTCCAAAATTTATTTAACTTAACATTGTATATTTCATTATTTGTATGAAATTTGTTTGAAGTTATTTTGTTGGAAAAACAGATTTTGCACTACGAAAATTTAACAATACTTAACAATCTTAAGGAAATTATAATTATCTTATTGTGTAATTGTTTATTGGAACTTTAATGTTTTAAATCCGAAGAAATATATGACAATACTTTATTTATAATTGGTTTCTGGAGATTAAAACCTTTGTGGTTTTATGCTCTGTTTGAACTTAATATTGACTTGGAGAACCTAAAAAGTTCGTCAGAAAATCAAAGTTCATTCGGTTAACGATTGGAAGTTATAAACTTCATCGTTAAACTAGAAACAAACTGGAAATAAAGATCAAGTCTTTATTTGAAGACACTAAGTGTGCTTGTCTTTTGATGTGATGTCAAAAATACATATTTTTAATTATTATTTGCCTCACATTTATTATTTATATCTGCCCTTTTTGAGCATGAATTTTATGAATTGTGCTAAATAGGAGTATATTTTATCTGTAGGAGTAAATTGGTGTAAAGTTGAAGAAGTTTGGAGCTAAAACGAATTAAAGATGAAAAATTAAAAAAGAAAATCAAGCAGACAACTTAATGGATTAAACTTTATAAAATAATATATATTTTGTGCAAAGGAAGAATTACAATTTCAATTGGAACCTTACCTGATTAGTTGCCACGTGGCAGATTCCGAAGGCAGCAAAGAGAATTGAGGCGGTTGGACCACCACTATTTACGCGGAAGTCGAATTCCTCTTGATTTGGTTTACCAATTTGGTTCGGACTCAGTAATTTTATTTAGGGTTTTCTACATCTATAAATAGTCCATAGGAATAATTGGAAGGAGATCAATTATAGGGCATCAAAGTATAAAGTTGTCAATATTTTTTAGGGTTTTTTTCTTCTTTTTCTTTTCTTAGACATTAGTAGCTAAGTGCCCTTGTTCTAGTGTTGTAGCTACGGATTGAATGTTGAATATTAAAGACTTTTGAATTAATTCTTGGTTATCGTTTTAAGTTACTTTTATATTCTTGTTTTAGTATTTCTTGACTGACCATCTAGAGATAAATATATTGTCTATTCTTAAAATCGAGAAAGGATAAGGTAGATACACCAGAGAATATAGAAAACTCGATCTTCCATTGAGTTGATGTGTGTTCAGGAGTGACGCCCGGACGAACAACTTGCTTGGTTACGAAACATGATGAAATATAAATGCTCGCCAGTTAGGCCTGCCTATCCCCGCTCAACGATGTACTTAGACAGCTAATTGGAGTAGGAGACTAGAGGTCGAGAGACCCGACTCATACAATTAACCCTGTAAATCAGTAACTTGATAACCGAAATTAGTCATTGCCTGAGATACGATATATGAAATTCATTGCATGCTGCAGCCCTGGAATTTTCCAACCATTGTAAGTAATCTTATTATTTAATTCCTGTATTCTTTTCTTTAACTTTTTGCACTCTTAAATAAATAATTAGACCAGTATAATTTAGTAAAAGTAGTTAATTGACAAGTCCTTTGGGTTCGATAATCTGGTTCTTTTAAGAGCCACTATATTACTTGCGCGACCACGTACACTTGCGTGTGCAATTGGAAGCAACATCTTTTCTGACAGCAAGATGACTAATTAAATTGAAGTCATGGCTGATACGACATCGAAAATTGGTGCAATGAATATTGTTTCGTCGAGTCGTACAAGTGTTGCACCTGCTATTGCATCGGCTGAAAAACCTGGAAAATTCACTGGCATGGATTTCAAGAGGTGGCAGCAAAAGATACTATTTTATTTAACTACTTTGAGTCTACAAAGATTCATCAAAGAAAATATTCCTGAGTTAGCGGATTCAACTCCGGAAGGTGAACGTATTATGGTTATTGAAGCTTGGAAGAATTTTGATTTCTTATGCAAGAACTATATTCTGAATGGGCTTCATGATGACTTGTACAATGTGTACAATAATATGCAAACTTCCAAAAACCTCTGGGATGCTTTAGAAAAGAAGTATAAGATGGAGGATGCCGGATTGAAGAAATTCATCGTGGCAAAGTTTCTGGACTTTAAAATGGTAGATAACAAATTTGTTGTTACTCAAGTTTAGAAATTGCAAGTGATTATCAATGATCTCCTTGCGGAAAATCTAGTGATTAATGAGGCCTTCCAAGTAGCTGCTATGATTGAGAAGTTACCTCATTGTGGAAGGACTTCAAAAATTACTTAAAGCATAAGAGAAAGGAGATGTCCCTTGAAGATCTCATTGTAAGATTGAGAATTGAAGAGGATAATAAGGCTGCGGAGAAGAGGTCTCGTGGAAATTCAATAATATTAGGAGCCAATATTGTTGAAGATGGAAGGTCTAAGAAGAGAAAGGCAAACTCTGCACAATAAAGAAGTCAACCTAAGAAGAAATTCAAAGGTAATTGCTTTAATCATGGCAAAAATGATCATATGGCTGCAGATTGTAAGGCTCCCAAGAAAGCAAAGAAGAAAGATCAAGTAAATGTTGTTGAATTTGAAGATGATGATCTATGTGCTATGCTTTCTGAATGCAATCTTGTTGGCAATCCAAGAGAGTGGTGGATAGATTCCGGTGCCACCCGCCATGTATGCGCCAACAAAGAACTTTTTGCATCATATGAGCCTACTCAAGGTGATGACATAATTTACATGGCAAACTCGGCAACTGCGAAGGTTGAAGGAACGGACAAAGTTCTCTTGAAGATGACATCTGGCAAGGTGGTGACTATCAAGAATGTGCTACATGTTCCAGAATTAAGAAAGAACTTGGTTTCTACTCCACTTCTTACTAAAAATGGATTCAAATGTGTATTTGTTTCTGACAAAGTTGTAATTAGTAAAACTGAAGTGTATGTTGGAAAGGGCTACCTTTGCGAGGGCTTGTTTAAGCTCAATGTAATGGCTATTGCAAATAATAAAAGTTCTTGTTTTACTTACTTGCTTGAGTCGAGTGGTTTATGGCATGAACGTTTGGGACATGTCAATTATAAGATCTTGCGAAAACTGATTAGTTTGGAAGTATTGCCTAATTTTGAGTACAATAAAACACAATGTCAAATATGTGTGGAAGCTAAGTTTGCTAAGCATCCTTATAAATCTGTTGAAAGGAATTCCAATCCTTTAGATTTGATTCACACGGACATTTGTGATATGAAATCAACACCAACGTGTGGTGGGAAAAAGTATTTCATAACTTTTATTGATGATTGCACTAGATATTGTTATGTTTATTTGCTATCAAATAAGCAAGAAGCAATTGAAGCATTTAGGCAATACAAAACTGAAGTTGAAAATCAGTTGGATAAAAAGATAAAAATGATAAGAAGTGATATGGGTGGAGAATATGAATCTTCTTTTGCGGAAATATGTTTGGAAAATGAAATTATCCATCAAACGACTGCCCCTTATTCACCACAATCTAATGAGATTGCAGAAAGAAAAAATCGAACTTTGAAGGAAATGATGAATGCCTTACTTATAAGTTCAGGTTTACCACCAAACTGTGGGGGGAAGCTATCCTTACAACAAATCGAATACTAAGAGAGTGCCCCATAGCAAGACACAATCTATTCCGTATGAAAAATGGAAAGGAAAGAAACCCAACTTGAAATATTTCAAAGTGTGGGGGTGTCTAGCAAAAGTCCAAGTTCCTATACCCAAAAGATTGAAAATAGGACAAAAGACTGTGGACTGTGTGTTTATTGGATATGTTGTAAATAGCAAGGCATGTCGATTTTTGGTTCATAAATCTAAACATCCAGATATTCATTACAAAACGGTAATTGAGTCAGATAATGCTGAATTTTGTGAACACATTTACCCGTATAAAGCTAGACATGAAGAGTCTAGTGGGGGGTCTAAACGACCTCAAGATGAACCAAAAGAAAATAACCTCGGGTACTTGAGGGGAATAATTTTCTTAAGGAAACTCTGTGAATTCAGAGGACTTGACTCTTCTTCCTTTCATCATGTTGATTATATGATTTTTGTTTCCAAAATTTATATGAAATTTGATTGAAGTTATTTTGTTGGAAAAACAGATTTTACACTACGAAAATTTAACAATACTTTACAGTAGCAACATAAGAGATGGAAGGGTTCCAACTGCCACAGAAAGTTTTTCAAGTTTGTTACAACGCCTAATACTGACACTTTCTGTTGCAGTAGGAATTAAAAACCTAGTAAGGTTGTGGCAATTAGATACATTCAATATGCGTGCTCTTGGGACCAACTCAGGTGATATATCATCGATAGAATGACATGCCAGCAGTGTCAATTCCTCGAGAAACATGTTACAATAATCACTAGAAATCATCTCACCAACTGACGGATCCAATTTCAATTTCTGGCAACCACATATCCATATTATCTTCAACGTACTCGGCAGAATGCTAATAGGTAAGGAGGTAAAAGAGTTGCAATAGTCAATACGTAATCTCTCAATCTGCTTCGTTCCCTCAAGTTTGGATGTAAACAGTTCAGCATCATCAAAAAGAGGAGAATCAAAAACTTCAAACCTTTTTAAACTTGAAAGTCGGATAGGTGTCTCCAAATTGAGTTCAGGACATCTTGAAATTATCAATTCTGTCAGAGAACAAAGATTTTCAGGCAACTTCCCCATCAACTTTGGACAATTTTCAAATGAAAGCTTCTCAAGTTTAGGGAACTCGACATGTAACATTACACCAAAAATATGTGTTCGCTTGGGTCAGAAATTAGCTCAGTGGAATCTGAATTTGGCGATAGCAACTTAACAAACACTTCATAAAAGCATTTTACAATTTCTCGTTTATTATAGAAGCATGTCATGTATGGTAACTCAATCAGAAGACGTGTAAAACAAAAGATAGAAGAAGATAAGCAGAAAAATAAAAATTTGGATCAACATTTGCCAATTGTATGTTAAATAGAAAAATGACAGTCGGTTTCTCTGTTTCGCTGACTGATGACTGATGAGGATGCGAATCCCGAGCAGAATATACTTCCTTGACTTTTCGCGGGCTCTCGGTGTCACTCGAGGTTGAGTAATGGACATAATTTGAAGGAAACTAATTAATCTCCAAACTTCTGGATATCAAAACCAAAAAACTGATGTAATATTATGGATCTTTTATCCAAAAAAATAAAACTGATGTAATAATGCAGTTGCATCAAACTTGAAATCAATGTGGTAGAACATGGCGTAAAATAATGGAAGCAGATTGTTGGAAAGTAGGAGAACATATAAAGTAGTTTTGATGATTGATAAAGTGAACATGATTCACTACTTGTTGTCTTATGTGTACTCTATCAGGTGAACCAGGTTCTCAGACGTGACTGCAGACAACCTGTACAAATATAAGAGATTGCGGCAAAAAAGAAAAAGTGCAGAAATAAAGGAGCGAAAAACCTCCATGTTTTTTTTTTGATAGACCTTTTCTTGATGATATTTCGAAGGAGTACCAACTATCACAATTTGGTGCAATAGAGATGGATTTATCAATAATGAAGGCAAGCACCGAAAATAGTATGTTCCTAAGAGAATTGTTCCCCTTGAGAGATAACTGGTTATACACTTGGAATGGATGGAATATCAATTTGGAATTTGTGAACCTGGTTCATATGTGAGAGGTAAAACAAGGTTCCCCTAAATTAAAGCAAGGGTGGCTTCAAGACTGAGGTTTTCATCATTTGAGTGGTTTGGGATTGAGTGATACTTATTGTCAAAGAAAGGGTTCTTGGTGATTATTTAAAAAAAAAGAATTGAATTTTTGATGATCGACCAGGTTCACTAGTGCTTATGTTTGACACAAACTCAGGATATTCATGCATTGAAAAAGGATGGTACATACCTGAGTATTACAGAGAAACCACGTTCCCCTTTTGTGTGTTCCTCAATGATTTGCTTAATGTTGTTAGTAATAGAGTAGGGATAATATCCGCAGACCTTCTAAACATGGTTTGAGATGTGCCTGGAGTTTGTACATGTTACAGTACGAGACTGAGTTAGCATATATTCATTGTATAATCACTCAAGCATAAGATTATTAGTTAACTAGCCAAGTATTAAAAGAAATCATGATAATGCATCAGCTTGTTTCGACAAGACCAAGCTTTGGCTGATTTTTTTTTTCTCAAGTTCTTCATATTCAAGGCCTTCGTGAGTATGTCAGCATCATCATATTCTCCCAGATCAAAGGAATTTCAAGCTGAGTAACAGAGAACTAGGTCAAAGAATAACAAGGACTAGGTTCACACAATGAAGTTCCCCTTGAAGATGTACCAGACTCTAAGTGTCCTGATTGCTCTGTTATTCCCCTATCTCCAAGACCATGGGTTAATCCAGTATCTTCTGCTACAGGTGCATCAATGATTGTTAGAAGTGAACAAGGTTCATCTGCAATGTTCCCTAAATTTGCATCATCAAAGATGTTTGATATCAGGTCACTTTCTTCAGTGTCAACCTTTTTATTTTGCTTGAATGATGATTTCACATATTTCCCTTTTGCATACACACCATGCACAATAGCTACACAGGTTTTGATTCCGAGAGTCGCATGAACCAGATCCTTCATGACTAGTTTACTTAAAAGAGAGAAACTAGCATGACCCATTCTCTTATGCCCAAGTAGAGAAATATCATTAATGACGCTGAGGCAAGTAAGATTCTCTTCATGAAGGGGCATCTTATCAACTTTGTATACATTCTTCTGTCTTTTCAGAACCAAGTTCCCGGAGTTACAGTTTGGCACATGATATTCAGCTGGTGTGAACAGTACATTATTTTCTTTGTCACAAATTTTAGAGATGCTCAACGTGTTGTGCTTCAATACTTGAACATAAAACACATTCTATATGGCCGGTGGTTGTGACTTTTCAACTCTGTCAATCTTGACTATTTCACATTTCTCATCCTTTTCAAGGATTTCACTGCCGCCTTGAAAACTAGACAGTGAGAGGAAATTTTCTACCATTTTTAGCACCTGTTTGGAGCATGCACTATCCATGTACCAGGTTGACCTTTTTCCTCTAACCTTCACCTGAAACACTAGTAAAAAATTAGCCTTGGGAACCCAGATTAGCTTGGGCCCCTTTTTGTGAGTAAAAGGATAAATAAGATCCCTTCTAGTCCAGAAAGGCAAATAAGAAGACATTTTATCTGGAGCATTTTTATTTGGAACTAGGTTCTTAACCGTTTCAGCCTTTTCCTTTTTGGTGAACTTAACATTTTTCTGAAAGGCCTCAAATAGAGCTTTACATTGATTCTTTAAATGACCTGATTTTCCACAATGAGTACATAAACTTTTAGACATATGAATAGTGTGTGCTACAAGATTTTTCTGTTTTCTAAAACCTATCCCACTTCGACTGGTGGTCTGCCTTTCTTGAATCTAAGTTAAAATTTCAGAGGACCTGATCCATCTAAGATTTCGTTCTAGATCAAGTTTGGTCTTATCAAGATTTTCTTGTAGCAGCCTATTTCTTTCAGTTAAGGCCTGACAATTTATGGTTACCCATTCTATTTCTTCTTCCAGAGCTAATTGAAGTTCACTAGCAGAGTTTTTTCCCTTGTGACTTAACTCTGTGGTATTAACCTATTATTTTAGATCATTGATGGAGTTATCACAAGAAGCAATTTGATCTTCCAATGTCATACAGTCAAGTCTTAGGGATGCATACTCAACCATTAATTAATTCTTTTTGGATTTCACTAGATAGTATGCATCACTAAGAACTGAAGACAGGGATTGCAATTGTTTCTTAGAATACATATTTATTTTAGACTTAGTTTCAAGAAAACTTACCTCTGGTTGTTTATCCTCCTCTTCATCTTCATCAGAACCTGTTCCAACCATTCTTGTGTTTGACTAGTGTTTTTCTCATCTTTTGATTCTGTTTCAGCAACTAATGCAAGAAAGTCATATTTATTTGTTTCCTCTATTGCAAGTAGTGACTAATTTTTGAATCCTTCATCCTTAGACTCTTTTTCCGATGAGTCTCTCATAGCGGCAAAGGCCTTTCTCATTGAGAGATCTGCTTCTTGGTTGGTCATTCGTCTGTCTATGGGAATGTACTTATCATTCTTGATATCTTTTCCTTTTTCCGAACTATTCCTCCTTTGAAATACTTGTCCGTTTTTAGCATTCTTGAGAACCTTTTGGTCATTAGCGCGATGTTTTCGTCCTCAAAATCTTCTGGTGTTCTTGCTTCAAGAACCAGGTTCTTCTCCTTCCTTTTTCCACCGATTTCCTTTTCTTGATTTTTCTTGAGTTCAAAGATCATGAGATTTCCGATGAGTTCATCCATAGCTAACTTATCTAGATCACGTGCTTCAGTGATGTCTTCTACTTTGCTTTCCCAAGACTCTGAAAGAACACTCAAAAGTTTTTTGACTACCTTCCCATTGGGAATTAT
The DNA here is from genome assembly GCA_029582245.1 of Solanum etuberosum. Lineage (NCBI taxonomy): Eukaryota > Viridiplantae > Streptophyta > Magnoliopsida > Solanales > Solanaceae > Solanum > Solanum etuberosum. Next base: position 60,983 of record JAJONR010001720.1, read on the forward strand.
TTCTCCTAGTGAGTAAATTTCATTAATGATTGCAGTGAACCTGGTATGCATTTCTTGGATTGTTTCACCTTCTGCCATTCGAAACAGTTCGTATTGTCTATTCAAATTATCAATTTTAGACTTCTTTACCTGAGTTGTTCCTTCATGCGCAGTTTGCAGAGTTTCCCATATTGCTTTTGCATCTTGACATGATGAGATTCGACTGTATTCATCTGGACCTATTCCGCATATCAAGATTTTTTTAGCTTTAGCATTATTCTGAATTGCATGTTTATCCGCAACATTCCATTCTTTCCTGTCCTTTGGTACTTGAGTCATTCCATCAGTTCCATTCTTCATGGGTATGGTTGGACTGTCCAACACGACTCCCCATAGGTCTGGGTTTTCTCCTAGTAAGTGATCCATCATGCGGTTCTTCCACCATCCATAATACTTTCCATTAAACAGTGGTGGTCGAGTTTGAGAAGCTCCTTCTTGTGGTGTAGGTGGTGCAGCCATTGATCCTTTTCAAGATGTGAATCTTTTAATGAAAAGACCTGCTCTGATACCAATTGATGAAACCTTACCCCTATACAAGAACCAGGTTCTCGTACTTTTGTCGAGACAAACAAAATGCAACACAATAAAATAGAGATTTTATCGTGGAAACATTCCTACCTCAATGAAGGTAAAAACCACACCACAATCTTATTCACTTCAAGATTCACGTCCTTTTCAGGATTACAACTCAAAAGGAACTAACTCTAGTACCTTTAACTCTCCAACGATTAACTATAATCGAAGACTCAACTCTCCAAGAAGTCAAACTCGCTTCTTGTTACAATTCTCTCACAACTCTCTCTTAACTCTACCCTCAAGAAGTCAAACCCACTTATTGTTATACAATCTAGGAATTATTACAACTCAATAATAAACCTAGAACAAATCAACAAAGACTAATATCCCTAGACTTTAATTGATCAGACTTAAACAATCAATAGTTCAGACTCGAACACAACTCGTGGACCCGGTCCTCATGTTGTTGTGACGAAGCCCTACGGTTTTGCTCCAATGACTATTACTCTCAAGATGATAAATTTCGTGAATATGCAATAGGTATTATTCTGGCTTTGCTGGAAAATTCTCTCAATTTTTGTTTAGGCAAAGACAACTATTTTCCTTCTTTGGTTTGAACCTTTTATAGAGTTTGATTTGTCTTCATCAGCTTCTACAAGGAAAGGAATAACAAATCATTTTCCTTCTTGAACTTGTCTATATTTCCTTCTTTCCTTATTTGACTTGAATTGCTACTTCTTTATTTCTTTCCTTATTTGACTTTTTCTTCTTTTTCTTGTTTATTTCTTTCCTTCTTTGCACCTGTGTTTCAGCTCTTTCTTTATTTGAAAATGTTATGAAGTAAAATTAAAAAAAAAAGGGGTGAAAAGTTCACAGAGAGCTTCATAACTCAATTGTTGTTGCTCATAATGCATGAAAATACTCACCTGGTCTCCTTGAAACTGACTATGCTCAACTGATGATAGACCTCATGTTGCTCTTGATGTAATTTCACATTCTAAGAAAACTGATCATAACGAAGGAGCTGGTGCACAATGGGTGTACTGATTTTTTTTTTTTACAAATGACAGTAAATATCCTTTTCCTCCTCATTTTAGTAATCTTCGTCCCAACCCTTATCCTCCATTTTTCAGACTCTTTGATGTGCTTATGTCTGTTTCATACTCATGATATCATATGCTTTTGATTTAGGGCTCTAAGGGCTTAAACTGGTACATATTTATTTATTTTATTTCTCATTAAAGATCTTGATTATCTGTGAGTTTAGGATGGCTAATATCCTCATATTAACTTACTGTATTGTTAGCAGAAGTGTACTTGAAAGTGTTGCCCAAGTGGCCATGAGTTAAAATGATATTGCACTCATTGAATATTAATCGAGTTCTTTGGTTATTGGTTTTCAATGATGCCAAAAGGGGGAAGTTATATGATGTGGGTTAGGGACATATTATGTATAGTTTGTCATAATCAAAAAGGGGGAAATTGATGGGGAATGAGATAGCATGAAGTTTGTAGTTTTGATGATTGACAAAGAGTTTTGATGTGTGACAAAGCATTGTTTATCATCATCAAAAAGGGGGAAAATGTTGGGAAGTAGGAGAACATATAAAGTAGTTTTGATGATTGATAAAGTGAACATGGTTCACTACTTGTTGTCTTATGTGTACTCTATCAGGTGAACCAGGTTCTTAGACGTGACTGCAGACAACCTGTACAAATATAAGAGATTGCGGCAAAGAAGAAAAAGTGCAGAAATAAAGGAGCGAAAAAAGAAATAAAGAAAGAGCTGAAACACATGAGCAAAGAAGGAAAGAAATAAAGAAGAAAAAGTCAAATAAGGAAAGAAATAAAGAAGTAGTAATTCCAGTCAAATAAGGAAAGAAGGAAATATAGACAAGTTCAAGAAGGAAAATGATTTGTTATTCCTTTCCTTGTAGAAGTTGATGAAGGCAAATCAAACTCTATAAAAGGTTCAAGCCAAAGAAGGAAAATAGTCGTCTTTGCATAAACAAAAATTGAGAGAATTTTCCAACAAAGCCAGAACAATACCTATTGCATATTCACGAAATTTATCATCTTGAGAGCAATAGTCATTGGAGCAAAACCGCAGGGCTTCGTCACAGCAACATGAGGACCAGGTTCACGAGTAGTGTTCGAGTCTGAACTATTGATTGTTGAAGTCTGATCAATTAAAGTCTAGGGATATTAGTCTTTGTTGATTTGTTCAAGGTTTATTATTGAGTTGTAATAATTCCTAGATTGTGTAACAAGAAGTGGGCTTGACTTCTTGGGGGTAGAGTTAAGAGAGAGTTGTGAGAGAATTGTAACAAGAAGTGGGTTTGACTTCTTGGGGGTAGAGTTAAGAGAGAGTTGTGAGAGAATTGTAACAAGAAGCGAGTTTGACTTCTTGGAGAGTTGCGTCTTCGATTAAAGTTAATCGTTGGAGAGTTAAAGGTACTAGAGTTAGTTCCTTTTGAGTTGTAATCCTGAAAAGGACGTGAATCTTGAAGTGAATAAGATTGTGGTGTGGTTTTTACCTTCCTATGTGGTTTTTACCTTCCTTGAGGTAGGAAGGTTTTCACGATAAAATCTCTGTTTTATTGTGTTGCGTTTTGTTTGTCTCGACAAAAGTACGAGAACCTGATTCTTGTATAGGGGTAAGGTTTCTTCACAGATATTCAAAGTCGTTTTCGATTTCTATAAATTTCAAGCTTGATGTAACTCTTACCAAGGTCTTGACTACCTGATTCAGAAAGTGAGGTTGCATTTCTTGGACCCTTTATCTCTGTAGAAGACGAAAGATGAGGTTGCATTTCTTGGATCTTAATCTTTGTAGAAGAGACGACAAACGAAAAACGAGGTTGCATATCTTGGACCCTTTATCTTTGTAGAAGAGACAAAAAATGTGGAACAACTTTCATGATGACGAATAATATTCCAGACTACAACTTTTACAATGTTCCAATGCAAATATAAAGAGAAGTAACCGAAACGATTAACACAGAGAAAAATAATTAAGAAACAAGCAAAGAAAAGTAACCAAAAATCAAAAGATACTAAGAAAATATAATAACTTACCTCTATCGGAGCACCACTCATTACAGGTTCTCCCAATCAAAATTTATGGTGGAAATATGTGCAATTTTCGGGTAGTAGCTGTGGTTTGAGCAATAGATGCTCCACACTGCTCAACAAGATTTTAAAAGGGAAAGAATAAACAAAAAGCTAAGTGTAGTAAACAAAAATAGAAAGTTTTTGAGGGAAAAGAATAACTTACATCTGTTGGAGAGCCATTCGTTTGATAATCACGGGAATTCCTGATCGATCTCTATGATGGGAATTTGAGCAATATTTGGCCAGTATTCCCCCTTGTCAAATTCTAGTAGTGGTTTGAGCAATGGGCAGTCGTAAATATACAGTTTAGAGAGGGAAGAGGGCATCCCTTTTACTGGAAGTAATTGGAGATTAGGGCAATCCTGGATGGTCAGCTCAGAGAGTGAGGAGGGCAGTGCTGATTCGGAAAGTAATTGGAGATTACGGCAATGCTGGATGGTAAGCTGAGAGAGGGAGGAGGGCAGTGCTGATTCGGAAAATGATTGGAGATTAGGGCAATGCTGGATGGTCATCTGAGAGAGGGAGGAGGGCAGTGCTGATTCGGAAAGTGATTGGAGCTTAGGGAAATTCCTGATGTGTAGACTTTGAAGCGAAGTGAGGTGCGAAAAGGAGGAAAACCGGCCTTGTTCCAGCATTGACTGAATTTGATGTAAATTACCCTCAATACATAGATATCGAAGAGAGGTGAGGCTTTTGAGAACTTGGCTGCTTAATGTTTTCAGATTGCCTATGGTAAGCTGTCGAATAGAGCAAGGCAACTCCCAATGTTCAATCTCTTTGTCACTGCTATCATGTTCGATCACTAAATCTCTGAGATAGGGAAGTCTCTGTAAACGCCACTCCTTTCGGCCGTTGACTAGTTTCTTGCAATGAAGGATCTCAAGTTTTTGTAAATTGAAGGGCAATCCTCCTTCAGGAAATGACTCTATTTCTGGACAATTTTCCAGAATTAGTTCCTTAAGAGATGGAAGGAGTTCCTGCATCTGTTCTGGCAGCCACTTCAGCTTCGAACAGTCGTCAACATGCAAATACGTTATCGCAGATGGAAATGCCACCGAAAGTTTTTCAAGATTTTCACAACTCCAAATAGAGAGAGTTTCAGTGGCAGTAGGAATTAAAAACCTTGTATGGCTGGGGTAACGTATTGCCCACAAAGTGCGTGCTCTTGGGAGCAACTCAGGTGATATAGAATCACATTCTTCCAATGTCAAATCGTCGAGAAACATGTTGCAATAACTCATCTCACCAACTGGCGGCTCCGATTTCAGTTCCTGGCAATGATATATCCATATTGTCTTCAAGGTACTTGGCGGTATGCTAAAAGGTAAGGAGGTAAGAGAGTTGCAATCACCAACAGATAAATCAACAATCTGCTTCATTCCCTCAAGTTGAGAAGTAAACAGTCCAGCCTCATAAAAAAGAAGAGAATCAAAAACACCAAATATTTGTAAACTTAAAAGTTGGATAGGTGTCTCCAAATTGAGTTCAGGACATCTTGAAATACTCAATTCTGTAAGAGAACAAAGATTTTCAGGCAACTTCCCCATCAACTTCGGACAATTTTCAATTGAAAGGTTCTCAAGTGTAGGAAACTCTCCATTTCCTAGTACGTGCCATTGCTTCCACTCCGGCATCCCTTCAAATTCAAGCTTCTCAAGAGAGTTAAAAGGCTTTTGGGAGGATGAACTACCATAGAATTCTTCCGTCACCTCTGTTATTCGATGCATCCCTCTAATCGAAAGGAATTTCAAACAAGGAAGCTGTCCTAGTGCTGGCAAGGAATCACAGTCCTTGCAGTTGCTAAGAGACAATTGTACTAGTTTAAGAAACAAAGGATCAGCTAGCCAATTTGGAAATTTTGTTCCTCTATATCCGGTGATTTGGAGTTGTTTTATGTTTGTGTGAGGGTGTATCTCATCAAGTATGTCTCTTTCAGTTTGTGAATTGTCCGCAACACTTCCGCTCCACTCCAATGATAACTTCTCAACATGATTCTTCTCCCTCATCTTTGCCTTCACAGCTTCCCTTCTATCAACCACATTTTGCAACTCTAAAACTGATAGAGATCCATACAAGTTCTGCACTTCACCCAAATCTTCCATTCTCAAATCACCGCGACCACCTAGAAGTAACTTGGCTCCCGCTAGCACTTGGAGGCTTTTCAACTTGTTCAGATGTAGCGTCATCTTCAAGCGAGAAGTTTTGCTTATGTCAAGATGACGTAAATTGATTAGCCTATCCATCTGCAGCGGTAACTCCTCAAGACAATAACAAGATGACAAGAGAAGTGTCACCAAGTTATACAATGCACAAATGGAATCTGGAAACCTTTTAATCGCTGTTCGAGAAAGGTCCAAAAATCTCAGGAGCTTTAATTTGATAAACAAGTCATTTGGCAACTCAACAATCTCATAGTGTGACAATGATAATGCCCTTAAGGATGTTAGTCTTGGTAAAATGTTATGCATCACCCTATTGCTTAGCCTATTTCGATGATAGTTAGTGATTGGAAGCAATGTCCTCAACTGCTCCAATTTGTAGAGGGGTTTCAACTTTTCAAAGTCGCCATAGCCCATTAAATAGGACATGTGCCGACTTTGCTCCAACATATGAGATCCTTTGTTCTCTTCCAACCTAATACAAAGTTTTGAAGATGCAATTTGGGCCAAATCATTGACGAGGTCATGCATTAAGAATTCATCCGGTTTCCCTTTAGACTTTGGGACCCTTTCGAACAATGATCTTGATATCAACTCGAGAAAGTATTAGTTACCGGAATGCAACTTCGGTAAAATACCATTAGCGATCCACAGGTGAATAACTTGGTCTTTACAAAATTGATAATCTTTGGGATATATTGCACAAAAAGCAAAACATCGCTTCAAATCTGGAGGAAGATCATTGTAGCTCAACATCAATGCTGGTAATATGCCATTAAAACAACTTGGCAGCTCCCATATTTCACTTCTAAAAATGTCTCTCCACTCATCCACCTCTGATTTGCAGCGTAAAATACCAGCAAGTACCTTTAGAGCTAAAGGCAACCCTCCGCACTTGTCTGCGATTTTTTTTCCAACCTCTTCCAATTCTAGATGTTCCTTAGGATCCCTATTTTCTAGTGAATGTCGTTTGAATAAATCCCAAGAGACTTCACTAGATAGAGTTCCCACGTTGATTGCTCCGCTACCCATCATCAAAGTAACACTCTCCTTACGTGTAGTTACAATGATCTTACTTCCCATATGTCCTTGTAAAAAAAGATTTCTCAAGTCATCCCACTCATGATAGTTATCATTCCACACATCATCAAGGACAACAAGAAACTTCTTTCCCTTCAGGCTTCCCTTCAATTTGACCTGTAGCTGATTAAGATTGTCGTCATCCTTTAAGTCAAATGAGCCAATTTCTTGAAGTAACCCTTTTGTTATTCTGAAAGCATCATATGCTTCAGAAACACAAAACCAAGCTTTCAAACCAAAATGGTCCTTCACCTTCTCATCATTGTAAACCACTTTAGCCAGTGTTGTCTTACCCACACCGCCCATTCCAACGATAGGAACTACAGCCAGATTTTTTCCATTTGCATCTTCAGACAATAAACGGACAATCAAATCCTCTATTTCCTTGTGCCTACCAAAGATATCAGAATCATCAACCAAAGAAGTTGAAGGCGTTCTACTTTCTTGTTTAGTCGAACCAAAATGCTCCTTTAAGCCAAGGTCACCAATTTGCTCTTGCAAATCTTTCAATGTTTCAATAGTGTCTTCCAACTTCTCCTTTATGTTAAGGAAAAAATCATCACTCAAGCACAGGTTAAGGTCACTTACTTGCTGGTTGCTTGTTTCTGCAAGATTTTGATGCTGACCTTCAACCTTAAGTCGCAAAGCCTCATAATTGACCTCTTCCATTAAGTTTTCAGCAGAGTCGACAGCATGTCGAAATTCATTAAGCCACTGGCTCACAAATTGATTTGATGCCTGCTTATTCTCTGCATCACTTAACACAGCTTGAAGACCAAGCAAAGTCATTCTCAGCTTCTTTAAGAGACGAACATCATTATTCTTACGCTTCTGAAACATCTTGAGCAGCTCACCCTGAGGTGCTAGCCTATCAAAGAGAACATTCAAAGCTGAAGAGAGAAATGCACCACCAACTGCTAAGCCAACCTCCATTGAGAAGATAAAATGTTTCTATCTTCAATTTCCTTTACCTTTTGAATGCTAAAGAGTAATTTGCAAACAAGAATGATCACCCAACAACAAGAGTCAATAATGGGCTATTTTTTTTTATTGGGGTTGGAGGTGGACAGCCATAGAAGGAAAAAAGAATCAAAACTCCTTTTTATCTCCTTTCCATGAGTGACTTTACACCTAACAAGAATGAAAAATATGGTTATGATGAAAAAAAAAAGGTATCTATAATTCGAGAGAATACATCAAATACCCCTAAACTTGTCAGCAAAGTTTACTTTAGCTCTTTAACTACATGAGCGTTTAAATATCCATCTTAACACCTTCGAAGTGAATTTAAAACCACCCTTAGATTATAATACCACTCTCACTTGCCACATCATAGCCATGTCAGTAGGGGTGTGCAAAAACCAAACCGACCGATAAACCAAACCGAAAAAGTAATATTGGTTTATTATCCTTGAGTTATTGGGTTAACTGTTTTTAATGGTTTTATAAAAAAAAATATCAGGTTATCGGTGTTGCCCAATCTGTGTTTAAAATAGTACTACTGATTACAACAAACTTTGCAGAAACACGAAGTTACCAAAGTTTAATGAACCAGTGAAAACCAGAAGAACATAAATTAATTCACAAAACTTAAATCTGAAACAACGTACCAGAATCTGGAAAAACAAAATGGAAAGAAGATCAAGCCCACTGACTGCACAGTGTCCCCTTAAGGAAATTATTCCCCTCTAGTATCCGAGGTTTGATTTGGAATATGTCCTCCCAGGATAGAATGATCTCAATCACCAGTGTATTGATACCCAAAACGCTGGTGTCAGCGAATCACTCAACGGCAGTAAAGTACACGAAGAAAATTTGTGCAGAAAAAGATGAAAAAATCAGAAATTTTCGTAAGTAAAAAGTCTGAAGAATCACTGGTATTTATAGGCAAGAGGAACTGTTTCCGAAAGGTTGCAACCTTTCAAAAACCACACGACCATTTATGAAAGTTTGCAACCTTTCAAACGGTCATGGCTGTTCCTGAAAGTGTTTTAAATAAAACGGGTCGCGCGGATCCGAGTCGGGTCGAAACGTTTCGGTTAATTAAGTAAATAATTAAACAAACTTTGTCCAAAAATAATCTCTTGATCATTTTCCGAAGCCGAGCGAGCGACGACGACGGCGCGAGGGGGTCCCTCTTTCAAACCCTTTTAACAACTAATAGAAGTGTTTCTCTATTTAAACACTTCTATTTTTCTTTCCACCACCAATGAGGGAGAAATGCCTTTCCTTAAAGCATAAGAAAATCTTTTCCAATTCCTCTTTTCATCTTCCCTCCATTTCCCATTAACTCTTGCTATACCCAACAATCGGTTCGGTATTAATATTTAATATTGGGTTATTTGGTTAACCAATAACCCATTAAGACTATAGTCATCCCTGATGGTCAGCTTAGATAGGGAAGAGGGCATCCCTTTTACCGGAAGGGATTGGAAATTTGGGCAATCCTCGATGATCAGCTCAGAGAGGGAGGAGGACAGTGCTGATTCAGGAAGTAATCGGAGCTCATGATGGCGAGATAAATGTAGCTCATAAAGAGATGAGGGAAGCGGCCCTTGTTCCAGTATTGACTGAATTTGAGGTAAATCAGCCATACATAGATATTGAAGAGAGGTGAGGCTTTTGAGAACTTGGCTGCTTAATGTTTTCAGATTGCCTATGGTAAGTCTTTGAATAGAGGAAGGCAACTCCCAATGTTCCCCGAACATGCCTCCGAAGTTATTTCAAGATTCTCACAATTCCAAATATGGAGACTTTCCGTAGCAGTAGGAATCAAAAAACTAGTAAGGTTGGGGCAATGCTGTACCCTCAATTTGCGTGCTCTCGGGAGCAACTCAGGTGATATATCATCTATAGAATCACATTCTTGCAGTGTCAAATCCTCGAGAAACATGTTACAATAACTCATCTCACAAACTGGCTGCTCCAATTTCAATTTTTGGCAACGAGATATCCGTATTGTCTTCAAGATACTCGGCAGAATGCTAATAGGTTAGGAGGTAAGAGAGTTACAATAGATACTTTAATGATTCTGTCAGTCTGCATTCCCTGAAGTTGGGATGCAAACAGTTCAGCCTCGTCGAAAAGAGGTGTCTTTGAAATGTTCAATTTTGTCACAAAAGAAAGATTTTCATGCAACTTTGGACAATTTGCGATTGAAAGCTTCTCAAGTTTATGGAACTCGCCACTTCCTAGTATGTGCCATTGCTTCCACTCTGGAATCTTTACAAATTCAAGCTTTTCGAGAGGGTTAAAAGGCTTTTTGGAGGAAGAACTACCATAGAATTCTTCCGTCACCTCTATTATTCGATGCATCTCTCTAATTGAAAGGAATTTCAAAGACGGAAGCTGTCCTAGTGCAGTCAAGGAATCACAGTCCTTGCAATTGCCAATAGACAATTTCTCTAGCTTAAAAAAGGAATGATTAGCTAACCAATTTGGAAACGTTGTCCCTCTATATCCGGTGATTTTGACTTCTTTTATGTTTGTGTTTGGTTGTAGCTCATCAAGTATGTCTCTTTCAGTTTGTGAATTGTCGGCATGACTACTTTCACTCCACCCCCAAAGATAAATTATCAACATGTTCCTTTCCCCTCATCTTTGCCTTCCGAGCTTCCCTTCTATCAACCACATTTTGCAACTCTAGAATTGATAGAGATCCATACAAGTTATGTACTTCACCCAAATTTTCCATTCTCGCACCACCACCACCACCTAGAAGAAACTTGACTCCCACTAGCACTTGGAGGCTTTTCAACTTGCTCAGATGTAGCAGCATCTTCAACCGATAACTGTTGCTTATGTCAAGATGACATAAGTTGATTAGCTTTTCCATCTGCAGCGGTAAATCCTCAAGATTACTACAATGTGACAGGAGAAGTGTCTCTAAGTTATACAACACACAAATGGAATCTGGCAACTTTTTTATATCCGTCTGAGAAAGGTCCAAGAATCCGAGGAGCTTTAATTCGATAAACAAGTCATTTGGCAACTCAACAATCTGGTAATGAGACAATGACAGTACCCTCAAGGATCTTAGACTTGGAAGTATGTTATGCTGCACCCTCTTGCTTAGAGGGTAACAATTATCGAGATCAATACATGTTGGAAGCAATGTCCTCATCCGCTCCAGTTTGTAGAGTGGTGTGAATTTCTCAAAGTCACCATATCTCATTGAATATGATAAGTGCCGACATTTTTCCAACATATGAGATCCTTGGCTCTTTTCCAACCTGATACAAAGTTTAGAAGATGCAATTTGGGCTAAATCGTTGACAAGATCATGCATTAAGAATTTCTCTAGGTTCCCTTCAGAAGGATTTGGAACCCTTTCGAATAATGATCTTGATCTCAACTCGAGAAAATATTGGTTGCCTGTATCTTGAATTATTTCATCTTCATGTGGTACGAGACCATTGGCAATCCACAAATGAATAACTTGTTCTTTCCTAAATGGATAATCTTAGAGTAATATGTGATCAGGAATGATTTCTCTCCTTCTCTTTTGCTATTGGTACAACTATGTTTTATCTACACTCTGATTCAGAAAAAAGAAAAAACGCCACATAAGCTTGGTCAACGGTCAAAGGAGTTTATAATAGTGTGTTTTAATAACTTTAAGTGTTCAGTTGACAAAGTTTTGAATAGAAAAGTTGTCTATCTAGAAGTCAAAATAAGATTATCATGTCAACCTCTCAGACATGCTTTTATATATTAAAAAAAGACTTGCTAGATTAGTCGAAACCCATTTACCATTTTGAAAATGAACTAGTGAATCCACACATATAACAAGTTTATGTTTCACTAGCAAACTTCATATAAATCAAGAAAAATGTATTTTTTAAACACAAATATATAATTTTGATCAAAGCTATTGGATTATATCGAATTCATAGCTTTCTCTCCAACTTTGTCCATTTATGGGAAGATTTCCATTAAAGAAAATAGTATAATATAAAGAAGAGAAAGAAAAACTAAAATAAATAAATTTTAAGCAATATAAACTAAAATACATATACATCATTTTATCTGTAATAACCTCAAGAAATACATATAAAGCACGACTTGTGGCACAAGGATGAACCTGACACGGATAGCATGTAACTTATAAGATATTTAGAATAACTTATGCTATTATCCAAAGAATACAATGATATAACTAGTGACCTATTGATAAATTTAACATGGGACATTAAATATATATCTATATATATATTCTTTTGTTCTGTTTTATATAAATTTTAATTTGTACCTTTTTGTAAGAAAAAAAAAACTCAAAGTTTAAAAATAAAGAAAGAAAACCTATTTACTTTTACCAAAAATATTTTAGAACTTTAAAATAAACAATTCAAATCTTCATATTAATAAATAAAATTTTTATAACTATATCAAGATAATATGTTACAAACAAATGACTAATATCTTATTCACTAGAATCAATTTAAAAGTTTAAGAGTGTTTGGAAAGTAGAAAAGAAAGTTAAACAATAGGTTGCGGATGATCTTAGGTTAAGAAGAAAATATTGCTTATTTTGTTGTTATTTTAGAGCACCACTGCGTGCAAAAAATGTAGTACAATCGTGGCTTTTGTAAAACAATAGTCTTTGTTGAGTTTTGATGAGGAGGTTTATAGCTAGCAATGGGATTGAGAATTATTTTCAGAGAGACTAAATTAACTGTGGTAATTAGCTTAATGCGTAATTCTGATTCATGTAATTAATGAAAAAGTTAGTTAGCTAAAAAAACAACTAACTAAACAAACTTTGAGATTCTAGTTTAGAATCGTGTTTACCTCATTTGTTCATAATTGCAAATGGGTAAGACTTATCCGTTCCCTACCCTATCCACTGGGACATGATATATCTTGTAGGCTGACATCTTTTATGTAAAGTTCATGTGATACGGTAAAAAATACCATTATTTTCAGAATTTAAAATAAAAAATGAAAACAAAAAAGATATAAAAAAATTACTTACCTTGTCATAGATCTCATTAGCAACATTATTTGTAATGCCATTCATGACATGCGTTTTCTAATCCGTTTCTTCCCATATGATATAATATTGATACTTTAGTAGGAGTAAATAAGACTACTATGAAATTTAAATCAGATTTAGTACATGGATGCCTAGATCACATATTCAATACCAAATTAAAATTGTTTAAAGCAAAACACAGTGGAACAAGATACACAACAAAAAAGCAGCCTCCTAATGAATTGGCCAAACTTGATCAAACACAAGATAACATGAAACTCAATGATAAGAAATGAAAATTAAGGTCCTCTTGGCCAGTTGTTTAAGGGGATGTTTGAGCGTTTGTAATATTTACACAAAAAATAAGAAAATTATTTGAAGTGAATTGTGTTGCCAGTATGTTATTCGTTATCTAAGTGAGATGCTATAATTTATTCGAAATCGGCTGCCTTATTTTCTTCTTTTCCAAGTCAAAAGTTTGAATTGTCTTTTAAACATGCTTTACAATCTGATTTGTTTTCTGTGAAATAGCTTCCTATTTTGTAAAATCTGATTACAACATGCAAGTGAACGAAAAAGAATTTGAGAAAAATGGAAGTGACTGCTTCCTTCTGTACACTAAAATGACCGTTTATGATCAACAAACTTACAATTTTCTTATGTATTGATGTACGTAATTATAATTAAAAATCATAGATAATTAAATTTACAGTTATTTTTTATTTTTTAATTTGTCTAATTCACTTCAATTTGAACCAACCATGTTTTAATATTAGCTTTGTAAGATTGTCTTTAATTATTTGGAATGTTTTATTAAATATTTTAAGCACAAACTAATAAGTTAAACAAATCTGTTCGGAGCGAAAAAGTTGCATATGTAGATAGAGAAACACATATATAGAGAGAGAGAAAGAGAATACCCACACCACTCTCCTTTTCTCTCTCTATATATACACATAATATCACTGGAGAACTTGTTATATTTTGTGAGGTCCGAGACGATCTTTCCAGAATCTTCTCCGAAAGCAGGAGGTGATAGAGCAATTTGGGAATACCCATTTGTTGTTGCTGGCGTCAATATCACATTTATGCTTATCCAGATGCTGGCGTACACATGATTTTTCGTAAGTAGGGTCGATATTTATAAATAAATAATTGATATAAAATATTAAATTAATAAAAAATATTTAAAATGTACTAATAATAACATAAATCAAGTAAACTACTATAACTCTTTTGAAATGTATTCATAATAGCCTCATTAGGGATAGTACTAAATATTTCTTTCTCTATATAAGGCACCAAACAACCACTCAAAAACTCATCATCCATTCGATTTCTTAAATCAGTCTTAATCAACTTCATCGCCGAGAAAGCTCTCTCAACTGTAGTAGTAGCCACCGGCAAAAGTAGAGCAAATTTAACTAGTCGAAACACAAGAGGATAAGTTCCATGCATGATTCTTCGTCTTTACGAGTATCTTGGAAAGATTAGAAAGTCCCTTAAGACCGAAGAACCTTTTATCATGATCTCTAACATCAACAATGTAATTTTCAAGCTGAAAGCGAAGGTCAATTATAGAGTATATATCAAAATCATCTGGGTATAACTCAGTCAATCTCAATATCTTTTCCATATCAAAGTTAGAAAAAGAATCAACTCGGTTCAAGCAAGCAATTCCTAGAAGCAAATCAGTTGTCACCTCATCAAAGCGATTATTGAGTTCTTGACGTTGCCTACCAATAATTTTATAAAATACTTCAACTCGATAGTGATGTAAAATAGTATACTCAACAATTCTACGACGTGATCGTCCACGAATAACATAAAACTCATCAAATTTAGGTATCAAAATATCACATTTGATACAAAACTTAGATACCTCATTCATAAGTGAATCACAACCTTCATCTCATAGTTGTTGTAATCGATTCTTTGCCACTCCAACGAGTAATATGGCATTTGCAATGTCTTGCTCTTTCTTTTGAAAAGCAACATTTAGATCATTTGTAATTTCTAAAAAAATACGCATGAAATGCAACATGAAGACAACATCTAATGTTAAACATGCTATAAGATATCCATTTGCCCTACATTTCTCTTCAAAACGAGCATTAACAGCAATGGCATCAAGTACATCAATGATAGGACCAAACATGAGGATAAAATTGTTAAAAGATTTGTAATGAGATCCCCATCGAGTATCACCTGCTCTAGCAAGATCTAATTCTTGATTGAAGCCCTTACCAGTTTCAAGTTCACCTTTACGTAATGCCTTTTCAATTTCTTTTGTTTGAGCTTCGCGGAGTTCATCTCTCCGCTTGAAAGAAGCTCCCACCATATTTAGTATATCAGAAACCAATAATAAAAGTTCTTGCACTTCATCACATCTTCTAGAAACCACAACAAGAGTTACTTGAAGTTGATGAGCAAAACAATGAATATAATGAGCACCGTTACTTTCTTGTTGCATCAATTTTTTTAGCCCATTTATATCACCTTGCATATTATTTGCTCCAGCATAACATTGTCCGCGTATATAATATTGACTTAAAGAATGTTGAGCAAGGAAACCAATAATTCCATTCTTTAAAGACAAAGCAGTAGTATCACTAACATGAACAATACCAAGAAATCATTCCATCACACTTCCCCTTCTATCAACATATCGTAAGACAATAGCAATTTGCTCCTTACATGGCACATCACGTGATTCATCAACTAAGATGGAAAAGTGATCATCATTTAAATCCTCAATTATACACTTAATTGTTTCAATCTTACATGCATTGATAATATCTTTTTGAATACGTGGAGAAGTCAGTTGATTATTCTTTGGAGCTTTTTTAAATGCATCGTCAATATTATCACATAGCTTTGCATATCAAGTAAGGAGCTCAATATAATTACCTCTATTAGAAGAGGATACATCTTCACGATGGCCCCGAAATGACAATCTTTGCTTCAAAAGATATCTTATCACATTAATTGCAGCTTCCAAATGAGTACGATATTTTAACTTTTGTTGATTAGATTGTTTAGCAAATGCACTTTGAATGGATTATTTTTGTCTCAATAAATCTTCACAATTTCGTCTTGATTGATTATGAACACTGTTTGGCTTACCAATATGCACATCAAGGTTGCGCTACTTATTCCAACTTGTAAACCCTATGGTTGAAAATACATCGCCTCCTCCTTGATTAATGCTTTCATCTTGAAACAAATAGCAATATAGATAAAATTCTGCATCTTTTGTTACACTATACTCCAACCAATCATACTCACGAAACCATTCAGCATTAAAACGACGTAAGTCACCATAAAAATCTGACTGAGAAAATTGATGATTTTTTGGTTGAAAAGGACCATTTTGAAGATACATTCTTCTTATTGCATCACAGTCATTTGGATGATACTTTCGAATTGGTAACATTTCTCCGGGATCAAATTCTAAGGAAGTTAAATTAACTCTTTCACTTTGATGACCTTGTTCCAACTCATTACCGTTTTCTTCTTCTAAGTTTAAAGAATTTTGAGGTGTTGAACTTGATTTTGATAGATTGGAAGATACTTTAGTATAATATCTCTCCATTGAATTGGTCTGAATTACAAATTTAAATAAATTAGATAACTCTAAACAATTTCAAGAAATTAAATCTATAAAAGATGATATTTCAAGAAATTTTAATTAAAACTAAAAAGATGGGAGATAAAAAGAAAAGAGAACTTACAATTAAAGAAAAAATGACAGTAGCATCAAGCTAATTACGCAAACCGCAATAACACTTAAACTTGAAGGTTTCTTTTCAACTTAGGTTTTACTTTATAACTTATTATTGTATCCAATTCTGATTTGAATAAGTAATACAATTTCTATAATAGGTTATATGTTGTATTCTAGTTCAACTGGTTTGTTTTAGCTTAATTTAACTAGGAATAGGAAGGTTGGAGGTTCAAATCCTTCTTATAAACTTTTCTCTTTTTCTCTGAAAACGCTCCAAAAATAAAAACAAAACACGCCCTTCTTGGGATGATTCGATCTCGGGTACTTGAGAGGTATGACTCTTCGATCGCGGCGCTGACCAACGAGCCAAATCGCTTCCTTGTTTAAGGAGTGTCATTATTAATATTTATACGTTTGTTTTTATTTTTTCTAGAAGTACATATATAAATACTAAAAAAATTCAACGAAGCAGTGTCGGCTGACCCCCTTGATATAAGGTGGGTCCGCCCCTGAGATGCTCGATCTGGAGGCTTTAAAACCCAGAAATCTGGTGGGGGCTACTTTCCTGAAGTTTCTTGCAGAAAATGAATCTGCGTTTGATCTGCTATATTGCATCACATTTAAGCTGATGGATAATCAGTGGCTTGCCATGTACGAATCCAGAGGCGAATCCAGGATTTGAAGATAGAGGGCACTACTAAGAGTGACTGAAGGGTAAGGCTAGGAGTGGCACAAGGGTAACGTTAACATTTTTTTGGAGAAGTAATCATAGCATTTTTTGGAGCATGTTTTAAAATAACATTATTCATATCCGGAAGCAATTTTCCAAGCCAATCCAAAAAACCTAAAAAAAGACCTTTATTTTTTGAAGACTCACTTTCATCATGACCTCGAAAAGACAATCAAAATTCCAAGAGGAAGCTTGCCACATTAGTAGAAGCCTCTAAATGAAATTCGATGCTCACTTCTTGTTTTCT
Organism: Solanum etuberosum; assembly: GCA_029582245.1. Classification (NCBI taxonomy): domain Eukaryota; kingdom Viridiplantae; phylum Streptophyta; class Magnoliopsida; order Solanales; family Solanaceae; genus Solanum; species Solanum etuberosum. Next base: position 78,569 of record JAJONR010001720.1, read on the forward strand.
CAGATTGCTTGTTAAAAGCAACTTGAATGGATTGAGATTGATTCTCAAAATCTAGCATCTTGTTGAAACACCTATTGTGGACGCTATTTACTGCACCAACATGCATGTAAATTGAATCGTTCCAAACTATGATTCCAAGTCTTAAAACCAGTTTTCGTGAAAAAAAATCACCTGCATTTCTCGTTACATAAGTCTATCCATCTCAAATCACAAGAATCAACAACAAATTCTTACAAAAAAAAAACGCTTAAAAAGAACTTACCAATTTATGCAGAGATAATAGGAGTATGACTTTAATTATGTAGTGAAGAATACTTGTAAGTTGTAGATTTTCCAGCAGTGTTATATTTTGTTTAGAATTGTGCAAGTTGTAGATTTTCTAGCAAGAATTATATTTTGTTTAGAATTGTGCTAGGGCTTTTATTTATTTTTAGTTAAGAAAGGGTGTGAGGCTAGATGAGGTGGCAAAAATGAATTTTAATAAAAGAAATTTTTAAAAAGGTTTAACTCTAAAGAAAAAGCTAATTTTGAAGTCAAAAAAACGTTAACTTCCGCAGGATTCGAACTCGCACAGTCGCGCTACAAGTGGGCGACTTCGATCAATTCACCCAGATAACTTTTAGTTATAAGGATGCACAGTTAAATATATAATCGTTTATCAACTATCTATCTATATATACGATTTTTTGTAAAAGTTACCGGGTGCATGTGGGTCCGCCCCTGCGCGCATCATATATGGACTTCAATGCGGTCATGAAGTCTACTCGTCGTCAACTAGAAGAGGAGCTACTGCAAGAAGACATTACACGGCTAGAAGATTTACCATCATACAACCTTCTTAGTAGAAGTCAGCGGATAGGGAAAATGGGGATTAATGTTAGAGCAAGTACAATGTTATTCCCTTGTTTCTTGAATTTGGAAAGGGTCCATTTTAGTAAAAATTAAGGCATTAAAATGCTCAAATTATATTTGAAGAACAAAAATAAACACAATGATAGTTCCAGTGGCGATCCAACGAAAAAAAAAAGTAACATTTTAGTGGCCAAAATTTTGCTTTTCCACCAATGAAAAAACTTTGTTTGGAAAAGCATTAGTGGCGATCTATCAGTTGTCATCACTGAAAGTCGTTGACTAAATCACCACAAAAATAGAATTTCTGACATGCGTTTGAACATGATTTATTTAAGATTTGATAAAAAGAAGTAATATAAGAAATCAAATTGAAAAAAGTCTATTTGAAATTTGGAACAACGATAGAATTGTCTCAGCCATGGATTCAAGTAGTTGAAGCAACCACTAGCCCAAAACTCGTTCACATGCACCATACTTAAATGGATTCTGCGGTGCACAATCCGAATTTAGTCAGGGCTTCAATGCGGACTCCGGACACTGAGTGGGAGACAAAAAAAATGGCTATCCGACATACACTATTGGATACTTCGAGCTCCCCCCCTCCTTTTTAAAAATAAAATAGATTTCTCTTTCTAAGCCCGGAGGAATTTTCACTTAATGTACTATATATCTAGAGTAAAAAGAACGTCATTGTAGCATCCTAGGTAAGAGAGATGTTGATTGTTGTATATAAAGAAGCGACCTTAGATTCAAGTGACGCATTTTGAAGTCGTGCGAACCAAGCTATTAATTACATCAATGTTCAATCCAACACAAGACTATATAAATACCACTTAAAGATTCAACTGTTTTCCATTCTCGATTTGAGCATTGACTAGTGAGTAATTTCTGAACAAGAAACCTTAATGATACCAATACAGTATATATATACTGATTTAGTATCAGTTAAGTGGAATTATCAGCATTAATGATACTAATACAGTATATGATACTGATTTAGTATCAGCTAAACGAAAATTATCAGCCTTAATGATACCAATACAGTTTTAGAATCAGTTAAATGAAAATTATCAGCCTTAATGATACCAATACAGTTTTAGAATCAGTTAAATGAAAATTATCAGCCTTAATGAATAGGGGTTATGGGCTATATTTATTAATGAAAAAAATGAATATTTCAGGAATTACTTTGGATTTGGGTATGAACTTGTCATTATTTTGGATTTTATGGCCCGTTTATGTAGTTTTTCCAAAAGCTATCTCATGAGGGGAGGATTGTCCAAGTATATATAAGGAGACCACCAGTTAATTCCCCAATCAATGTGGGACTTTCAACCACTTTAACACCCTCCCCCCTTTCACACCCATGCCCAACTAGCGCGTGGACCGAGAGCCTAAACGGGGATCTAGCTCTTATATCATGTGACAAAATGGAAAATAACTTGTATCTTATTCCATTAAGCAAGATGTATAAATACAAATACAATGAGCTCTAATTAAGAAAACTAAATAAGGAAGGAATCGAAAGATATTCTATCATCTCCGTACATATCTGCTAGATATTCTATCATATCTCTATGTATCTGCTAAGCTATGAACACTACACATATAGGTGTCTACAATCATTTTGTAACTGAAAAAAAATAACAATTAAAATAACAACAATATTTTTGCAAGATTAGAAAAAAAAGTAACAACAATATATTTTTCAAGATTAGAAAAAATAAAAAAATAACAATTAAAGATTTCAGTTCTCCCAAATAAAAGTATAATATTGATTAAGCATTTGAATATGTAAAATAGTTTTTCTCTATAAAATAATCTTGATATTAAAGCCACTTTTTAAAAAAAATTAGTCAAACACAATTTGTTTATCAAAAGCATTTTCAAATGAATTAGTCAAACTTTTCTGAAAAGCTATTTTAAAAAGTGCTTCTAAAAATAAGTAGTTCTGAACAGTAATGTCAAACAGGCTCTAAGTTTGGATTTCACAACTAGCAAATATTGTGTTTGTTATTATTACAAAGATAAAAATTAAAACATACCGGTGTATCCCACCGTAAAGGAGATTTAAGAAGTAAAACTAAGTATTTTCGCGTAATTTATTCACTCACCCCAAGCACAATACAACTATAACACCTTGGGTTTCGAAAAGAACTAAAGAGAGGTTCGTACAAGTCACCCATCAGTCCTGAGTTCGGGTCAACTTCAAATGACCATATCTTTTAGCACATAAAGAGTTAGGTGGCCCATGACATATCAAATTGAAGGTCTTTGAGTCCTCTTTCCAATGCCGCAGAGTTTGCTTAACTTCGAGATCAAAGTAAAAGTGATGCTCGTTTGAGTGAAATCTCTCTATTTAAGGCATCTCATTCATTTTTAGAAGGGTAGTTTGGTCTTTTTCTTTTCCTACTGAGCCTAACCACTTTTTTCTTCACCCCAAATAAGGGTCTAATCAGTGTTAGACCCCTTTTTCTCGTTCCTAAACACTTAGAGAATTAGAGCGAGGTTTTAAGAGGAGAAAGAACTAGGTTTCAAGCATTCTTTCAAGAATTATGGATTTCGCCAAGAGCATTGTTCTTTCCAGGTATGTAAGGCTTCTCACAGTGTTGGACTTGTTCGTCCTCACGCCATACTTCTGAATTTACCAATGAAATCGTTGTATTTGAAGAGTTCTTGCGTAGTTCTTGATTTTTGTTCAATTCTTGAACAATAGAGGTTGTGAATTCTTTCGTGTTGTTGATATTTGGTAGAAGTTATATTCCCAAGAGGTTTGTATGGAATTCCTGATGTATTCGTGTTGGCTTTGAGAATCAAGAAGAGTTTAGGAGAAATTTTCTCATTCTAAACTAGTTGCGACCCTAATTTTGAGCTTGAAAATTTGTCAGATTTTCTGGGTAAGGGGGTGGGGTGGCGCGCCACCAAGGCGCCAGAACTACTGTCTAGTAGTTTGGGGCTTGGAGCCCCCCGCCAGCAGTGCGCCCCAAACTTAGGCCAGTAGTTTGGGGCCTGGAACCCCGTGCCAGTAGTGTGCCTGGCCATTTTGAGAAAGTAAATATGAGAAATGAGAAGAGTCGATTATGTTGTGTGTGTGTGTGCGTGCGTGCGCGCGTGTGTGCGTGTGTGCACCTGCGTGTGTGTGTGTGTGCATGTGCGTGTGTGCGTGCGTATTTGCGTGTGTGCGTGCGTGTTTGCGTGTGTGTGCGTGTGCGTGTGCGTGTGCGTTTGCGTCTGTGTGTGTGTGCGCGTGCGTGCGTGCGTGCGTGTGTGTCTGTTTATATTCTGACGATTATGTTTACATTCTCTATGTGTGTGTGTGTGTGTATATATTCTGACGATTATGTTTACATTCTCTCGTGTGTGTGTGTGTGTATATTCTGACGATTATGTTTACATTCTCTGTATGTGTGTGTGTCTGTGTATGTGTTTATATTCTGATGATTATGTTTACATTCTGTTGTGTGTGTGTGTATATATATATATATATTCTGATGATTATTATGAACCAACATTATTATTTTTATATTTTTTTTTGTATTCTCCTTTCACTATTTTTATTCTCTCATTATTGAATATTCTAAAGTCTCAAAAATGGTCAAACATTCCCCATGCAAAATCTATTGTCGTATGTTTATAAAAAGATCAAATTTGTTGTTTGGTGTCTTCTTCAAATTTCAAACACTAAAACTAATAAACAATATTTAATATCGTTATATCAACTTCAGCGCAATACTATTTCGATATCATTATATAAGTTTTTCAAAAAATTTAGTCTAATTCTATTATTCTAACTTTATATTATATATTTTTTATTGAAAATTTATATTATTTACATTCTTAATTAGTTCATGTTGTCCGTGTGTATCCTACCTCTCAAGACCTGATTTGTAGGATATGATTATAGAGAAATTTGGCTTTAGGCTCCCGAACTTATAGAGACGACCCTGTTTGGCAGGCACGAAATGGGGCCTTGTGAAACAAATTAGCAGTAAAGACAACATGGATATATAAATTGTTTACATAGATATATTGAGGATCATAAATATGTAGAAAAGGAGTAGATAGTTAATTGGTCGAAAGAGAGGATGGAGAAGAGTTTGTAATAGTGAGACACAATGATTTTCAATAAATGATGGAATAGCACACTAAGAATGTTTATTAAAACTCTTTGACGCCCCAATTTGATATATTTTACTTCACGCAATTCAGGTTCAATAACAATCAATATTTCACAATCCAAGGGTATACTACTTTTTTTAGTAGTGCTTCTTATTTACCATATATATTAACGATTGAAATAAAATAATTTCTATTTAATAGTCCTCTTTCTATATACCTATGAATTTCATTAGATTTAGAAATGATACATTGAAAGAGATTTTCCAATATCAATAGATTGATAGTTTCTTTCTTGTATCTTCCCAAAGGAAAAAAGATATCGGAAAGAGTTAAAAAGTAGTATGTCGTAGATTGCTTTCCTTATTTTATTGTATGTTCAAATTATCTTAACGAAAGCCTTCTTTTTTCCTCGTGTGAGGGTTGTTATAACTTGTATCTATCCATTATTAAATCATTCACTTAATAGAGTCTTAAAGGCGGCCTCTTGGAAAGGGGGTTATATTAGTAAAGAGCCAGCATCGGCCGTTGGCATGCCCGAGGTAAGATTGATTGATGCGGTAAGGGGTATTTTGGTGATTTTTATTGAATTTGACCTACTTAAGAGGGTTGTAACGTTTACATCACATTCTTATAAAACCTACCTACTCTTCCCTTTTTATTCATCTCTTCGGCTTCTCTCTCCCTCTCGCCGCTTAGTTTATGTTCAGTAATAAGGTTAGGTCTATTTATCTTATTTTTCTCTTTATTTTTCCAATGTGGGTATTGTTCTTCTCCTTTTGTTGAATTTTTATAGATCCCCCCCCCCCACCCTTTTTTAGGCAATTCCTTTTCAAGAATAAATCATTTTTTATTGGTGGTCTTATCCTCTGTATACTTGTGGTTAGGGGTGTTCACGAATTGGATAAAAATCGATCCAGACCAAAAAAATTATATTAAAACGATTCAATAAATCAATTTTATTTGGGTTTGGTTTCGTTTGGTTTTAGATTTTTGAAAACCGATAGTATTTTTGGTTTTGTTCGAAAAGGGGTCGTATTAGTTGTCCTAGTGTAAAGAGCCAGTATTGGCCGTTGGTATGCCCGAAGTAATATTGATTGATGCAGTAAGGGGTATTTTGGTGATTTTCATTGAATTTGACCTACTTAAGAGGGTTGTAACGTTTACATGTGTTATTCTTGCATTCTCGGCGTTGTCACATTCTTATAAAACCTACCTACTCTTCCCTCTTTATTCATCTCTTTGGCTTCTCTCTCGCTGTCGCCGCTTAGTTTATGTTCAGTAATAAGGTTAGTTCTATTTATCCTATTTTTCCCTTTATTTTTCCAATGTGGGTATTGTTCTTCTCCTTCTGTTGAATTTTTATAGATCTTCTTCTATTTTAGCTCCCCCCCCCCCCCCTGTTTTTTAGGCAATTACTTTTCAAGAATAAATTAATTTTTATTGGTGTTCTTATTCTCGGTATACTTGTGGTTAGGGGTGTTCACGATTTGGATAAAAATTGATCCAGACCAAAAATATTATGTCGAAACGATTCAATAAATCAATTTTATTTGGGTTTGGTTTCGTTTGGTTTTAGATTTTTGAAAACCGATAGTATTTTTGGTTTTGTTCGAAAAAACCGAAGAAATAACTTAACCAAACCGATAAATTATATATATACATGTATTTTATTATTATACATACATAATATATTGCTTTTATAAACACTTTTAAAGATCTTATATATGTTTTCACCAAAAAATATTTTTAATTTCTTTATGAAAGCAAAAATGTCAAGACGAGAACATTTATCTTATCTGTTATATTTTAATTTTAGTATTAAAAATGCATAAACAACAACAAGTTTTATGTATATGAGTGTCTATGCCAATTTTTGGTGGGACTAAAAATGTCAGTCTCTTCTTTCAAGGCCAAAATAGTGAATTTTGAAGCTTTATTCATAGTAAATTTAGTCATGAAAGTTCAGTAACGTCGTTCGTTCTAACTATTTCTCATTTTTGATGAATTGTTGTCACTTTTTTTTCCATTTTGAATGAATCATTTCTTTTATTCTTGTGTATGGTTAACAACCGAACCAAATCGAACTGCGTTTGATTTAATTTTTAAAAACCGATTATGTTGGTTTGGTTTTGATTTTGACCAATAACCGACCCGTGAACACCCCTATTTGTAGTAATTGATTTTTGTTAAGATTTTAACTTTGTTATTAGGGATGACAATTGGGGCGCGACAGAGCACTTACGGGGAAAATTCGCATGAGTCCGCGAACACTTCGACCCGTCCCACCTCACCCCGCATAGCAAAACAATCAGTTTTCAATCTGTCCCGCCCACCTTGCCTTATATACAAGTAAACTTAATCTCTGATGTCTGATAATTTTCCCCCCTTCACAGCCCTGTGTTATGAGCAACCAAGACCAATTCTCTGGCAGTTGTGGTGATAATGGAAACTCCAAAAGTCTGCTTATTGAAAGCTCACCTCAGAAAAAATGAAGATTGAGATAGAATGTGAAGAAATTGATAGGATCAGTCACCTACCTGACGCTCTTATTGTTCAAATTCTTTCTCGATTGTCCATAAAAGATGCGTTCAGAACAACTATTCTCTCTAAAGATTGGCAATACTTCTGGACTTCTATCGACAACATTGTTTATGAAGAGGAGTATGGTCGTTCAGATAGCTTGACAGTGCACAAATTCATTTCCTTAATAGATAATGTACTACCTCTCCTTAGATGCTCTAGCATTAAAAAGTTCAGTCTAAACTTTGTGTTCAAATATGATGATGATGTTGTGTCTTATCTTTCCATAATTGACAAGTGGCTTGAATTTGCTATTAATAAGGAAGTGGAGGATTTACGCCTGAATATACGCTATAGAAATATTAATTCGAGTCAGCCCCAACCCTATAGCTTGCCAAAAGTTCTCTGCAGTAGTTCATCGATTGTAACACTCAACTGCGAGAATTGCATAATATCAGAAGATTGTGTACTAAATTGGCAAACTCTCTGAAGAGTTTAACGCTGGAAAGTTTGTTTCTCCTGGATGAACACATTAAACAAATAATGTCAAATTGTCCTCAATTGGAATCTTTGGAGCTACATGAGTTTTGTGGTTTTAGTCGTTTGCACATGACTTCTCCAAAATGTAGGCGATTGCAATTGACCCAGCACGATCATCCTTACGGGGACTGGTATTCATACGAAGGTGATATATGTTGCTTAGAAATTGTTACTCCATATGTTGAACATTTAACGATTTCTGGGGTATTAAGTCATACGAAAATTAAGCTCGGGGACTTGTCATCATTGAACCATGCCACTTTTAATCTCTATTGTGATGAATATGATGAAATGGATGTAAACATAGAGAAAGATTTGTTGGTAAGCGTTCATTGTGCTAATAATGTAACACCCCAGAAATTTTTTGAGCTAAGACTCGAACCATCCTTCGTTGTGAGTAGGATTTTACCGAGGAATTTAAAATTTCTTAAGTGTTAAGGTCACTAGATGTATCACCTTGAGTTCCAAAAAGAACTAAATTGG